>JASVEL010011542.1:0-123469 GCA_032618575.1 Nicotiana noctiflora | reverse complement strand
GAGGCCACCAGCCCCATTCCCCCAAAGGTTGGCCAAGCACCAAAAAGAGGAGCAATACAAAAGGTTCTTTGATATGATCAATCAAATCCAGGTAAACATTCCTTTAATTTAAGCTTTGAAATAAATGCCTGGGTATGCTAAGATGATGAAAGATCTGATGTCTCGAAAATTTGATTTCCAAGACTTGGCCACTGTGACTCTTACTCAGACTTGTAGTGTAGTGGTTTCAAGAACCATTGCTGAGAAGCTATCTGACCCAGGTAGCTTCACCATTCTATGCATTATAGGAAACTTTGCCTTTGCAAAGGCATTGTGTGATTTGGGGGCGAGCATAAATTATGCCCTTGGTGATTTATAAGAGGTTGGGCATCGGGAGAGCCAGACCTTCTTCCATGTTATTACAGCTTGCTGACAGGATGATTAAGCATCCATTGGGTATATTAGATGATGTGCTCATTCAGGTGGGGAAGTTTGTGTTTCCTGCCGATTTTGTGATTCTGGACTGCAAGGTAGACGAGGAGATTCCTATAATCTTAGGAAGACCATTCCTAGCCACGGGGAGAGCATTAATTGATTATGAGACTGGGGAAATCAAGATAAGGCTAAATGATGAGGAGATCATATTCAATGTACAAAAATCCATGAGGCTCCCTAGTGAGTTCGTGAGTTGCTCTCTCATTGATGTAGCAGATGTGATAGTGGAGACAGATGAGGTAGAATTGACAACTGAAGATCCACTTCAGGCATGCTTGATGAACTTAGAATAGGTAAATGGTGAAAGCCTGGTAGAGTGGGTGCTATCTCTGGAAGGTAAGGGGTTTTGGGATAGAGAGTTGGAGTTTGAACCTCTACACCTAGAAAAGAGAGAGACCCCTCCAGCAAAACCATCCATTGAGGAGCCACCAAAGCTGGAACGTAAGCCACTTCCAGCACATCTCAGGTATGAATTACTAGACCATAACTCCACTTTACCTGTTATTACCTCATCTGGTTTGCTAGATGTGCAGGCTCAAAAGCTATTACAGGTACTCAAGGAATGTAGAACTGCCATTGGTTGGACCATGGCAGACATAAAGGGGATCAGCCTCGCACACTGCATGCACAAGATTCTCCTAGAAGAGGGATACAAACCCTCCAGGAAACACAAAAGAAGCTGAACCCGAATATGAAGGATATGGTGAAAAAGAAAGTGATAAAGTTGCTAGACACGGGGTAGGTCCCAGGTAAGTTTTCTCACCTTTCTGTGTTGTACATTGATTATTATGCCATGAGGACATGGCATGATTTTAAGTGTGGGGTGGGAAACATACCTTGTATATATTGTATATAGTAGATGTAGCTGTGAATTATATTAGCTGGCTTGGCCCGATGATGGACACTTGGCGACAGGTTTCTTAAGGGTCCAAGTCGGAAAAAAACACAAAAAAAATCAAAAATTTGAAAAATCCAAAAATTTGAGTAGAGGGCTCTTCCTGATCACGGACTATTTAGGACAGGTACTCTTGAGGGAAGTAGTCCATGTATGTTTAGTTAATTATTTACGTGATGTATGCTGGTGTAACTAATGCTTCTTTTGTTTTTGTTTTTTGTTTTTGTTTTTTGTTTGCCTTTCTTTTCCCTGCGCCGAGGGTCGATTGGAAACAACCTCTCTGCCCTTTTGGGTAGAGGTAAGGCCTGTCTACATATTACCCTCCCCAGACCCCACTTTCTGGGAATATACTGGGTTGTTATTGTTGTTGTTGTTGTTATTTTCTGTTTCTAGGTAGTGTATCACCTCCCCCTTGGTTTTTCTTTTGACCACGGTTCTTTTCCAAGGGTTTTTATTGAATCGGGTTAGGTATATTTTTTAGCAAAACTTAATTGAATTTGAGAATGTATTATCTAAGCTTGACTATAGACTCTAGGATATGCCTTAAATTGCACAATACAGCTTACTCGAACATTGATAGGACTTTGTAGATGAACCTGATTCTAAATGAGTTGCATGCTATGTGTGAGTGAGATTTTACTTACATTATATGTTTTACATGATACCTAGAACTTGCCATGTGTGTTTGCAAAGCAAAATAGAAGTTGTTTGGTTGTAGAGATGATAGAGGCATTTCTTTGTGTAATCCCATAAATCAATAAGACATGAATTCACCTGTACATAATATCTTAGTTAACCCCTTTGAGCTTAAGGCCTATTCTTTGATAACCCTTGAATGTTCATGAAAAATCGAAATCTTATATTGTTCTACTTTACCTCCTAGAAGCACTTGTGTTGTAATGAATATGAAAAAGTCTAAGTGTGGGGTGAAGGGAAGTTGAAAAGGGGAAAATCAAGAATGAATGGTAGAAAATGGTGAACTGGCAAAATAATGTAAATGTGTTGCAAAGAAATTATAAAAAAACAGATATATCAATGTATATATGTAAAATAGAAAGACCAGTTACACCAACAAAAGAAAATTGGGGATTGAAAGCAAATAAAAGTGAAGGAATGTTTAGGGGAGACATAAGGAAGAAAACTAAAAGGGAAGTTGTGAAAAAGAAAGAAAAGTGCTTAGGGAGGTTAGCCACTATACCCAAAAGTATCCTACCCGTCCCGTAGCCAACATTACAACCCTTAAATACCTCTTGATCTATGATTGAATAACTCGATTAGTGGAGTATTACACTAGGGGCAAGCCTATGGTGTATCTATATGCATATGAATGTTCTTTGTTGAGAGTGAGTGAATCTTTCCTATATCTATAAGTTCCATGTTCTAAATTGTTTATGTGTGGGAACTTCTCTCAATAAATTGTGTGAGGGCATGTAACTCAAGAAGAAAAAAAGAAGGTAAATTTGCAAGCATGTGATAATAACTAGAGTAAGCAATAATGTGCTGGCATTTGAGTTTACGGTTAGGTAAGGATTGTGCATGTTTTAGGTTAATCATGAAAGATAGCTTTTGTGACATTTTGGGGGAGGCATTAATAAAATTGGCCTAAAGTGTGATTAAGGTTGCTCGAGGACGAGCAAAGGTTTAAGTGTGAGGTATTGATAATAGGTGAATTTAATTATATTTAAGCCCTAAATAATCACGCTTTATTGTTGTTTTGATATTGTTTATGATGAAAAAATGCTTTAATTAGTATTTTTAGTGTGTTATAGGTACACATGAGCTAATGAAAACTAAAAGAGCAAGTTTTGGAGTCAAAAGATGGTGAAAAATGGCCAAGTGTGGTACAAGTCAAGAAATTGTGCTAAAAATAACCAGAAAGGTGTGATTTCGAGCTATATAGATGTTATGGAATGAATTTAAGTAGTTTAGAGCTTTGAAGTCTGAGTAAAAGCTCAAGTAATTAATCTGGGATCGTGTTCGGGGGTCAAATTTGATAGTTTAGTATAAACGAAGACTCGATGAGGCATATTGTGCACTGTCCAGTAAATTGGACATAACTATTTCCTCAAAACTCCGTATTGGCTCCATAATATGTGGTTGGAAAGATAACTCAAAGGGATACAACTTTCACGTTTTGAGTGTTTCCAAATTCCCAATGGAGATGGGTGAAAAACCGCGGTCCATCCGCGACCGCAGACGAACCGCGAAAAAAGAGGCTCGGGGAATTTCTCAAACTTCGGAGAACCTGACTGTTCGCGGTCCATCCGCGACCACGAACGGACCGCAAACGACACCGAACATTTGAAGGCTAAACTTGTCAAAACTCAATTTTTGTAACCTAAACCCTCTATATAAGCATAGATTTCGCCCAAGAGAAGCAAGCATTATATTATTCCCTACTTTTGCAAGATAATTAGTAAGAGAGAATTCTCTCAACTTATTTCTTTCTTTTATATTGATTCTTTGATTATGATTTCAATTATTATTCTTGTTTCTTTGATTATGAGTAGCTAGTTCCTTATCTAAGGTTTTGATGGAACCTATTGAGTGATGAACTTCTAGTTTATGTGATTACAAATTGTTAGCTGGATTTGTATTTGTTCAACTTTGTTCTTGTTGTAGTTAATTGGTAGGATCCCCAATTAGCTGAGCCTATTTAGTGTTCATAACTTGGAAAAGAGTATATATTTTGGTATATTTTTGAACAACACCACAACTAGATTATTGGAGGAATCTATAACTTTAGGCATAAAGGTGGGATTAGGAATAACGAAGCCATAGGTGCAATCTAAAGTGAACTATTCAAATTAAATCTAGCTAGGGTAGCTCGGGATAGTGCACTAATAAATTATTGTAGTTGCTCGGGAGAGAATTACGGTAAAAATAATGTTCATGATTGATAGAATAATATTGACAATTTGTATGAGCATAAATAGAAGGGATTCCATCAATAGGGGAAATCAATACCTTAGCCTTTCTCTATATTCTTTACCCAACATTCAATTCTTTCTTTCAAGTCTTTAATTCTTGCAAAAGTTAGTTGTTAGAAAACCTCCACAAAAACATATTCAAATTTTGGGAAACTGCTCCAGAAATGTTCTTGGGTTGTGATAGTTGCAGTTGGTAGGTTAATTCCCTGTGGGATCGACTCTGAACTTAATTGACCAGATTATATTGACTACGACCATTACTTGGACGTGAATCATGTACTCCTAGAGTTAGGAGGATCATGAGCAGCACCTGAGGACAGTGCTTCAGACCTTGAGAGAGAAGTAGTTATATGCAAAATTCTCAAAGTGTGAGTTTTGGTTAGATTTAGTGGTATTTTTGGGTCATGTTATGTCGAGTGAAGGGATCAAGGTGAATTTGGAAAAGATGGAAGCAGTACAGAGTTGGCCCATACCATCCTCAGCTACAGAGATCTGGAGCTTTCTTGGTTCGGTGAGATATTACCGTCGATTTGTTGAGGGGTTCTCATATGTTGCAGCACCAATGGCCAGGCTGACCAAGAAGGGTTCTCCATTCGAGTGGACAGAGGAGTATGAGGAGAGTTTTCAAAAGCTCAAGACAGCTTTGACTACAACCCTAATATTGATATTGCCTACGTGTTCGGGGTCTTATACTATTTAATGTGTTGCCTTGGCCTCAGTGCGTTATTGTTGTAGGATCGTAGGGTGATTGCCTATATGTCCAGACAGCAGAAACTGCATGAAAACAACTATCATGTCCACGACCTTGAGTTACCAGCTATTGTTCATGCTTTAAAGATTTGGAGGCACTATTTGTACGGTGTCCTTTGTGAGATCTACATTTTTCACCGGAGTTTTCAGCATATATGCAAGCAGAAGGATCTTAACTTGCGTCAGCGGAGGTGGTTAGAGCTACTTAAGAATTATGATCATTATTTTGTACCATCCCAGGAAGGCCAATGTGGTGGCCGATGCCTTGAGTCGTAGGGTAGAGATTTTGGTGAGCTTAGGATATTTTCCAGCAGTAGAGATATCATTGGTACTAGATGTTACAACTAGTTTATTAGATTGGATATTTTTTAGGCGAGTCGAGTTTTGGCTTGTATGGTCTCCTAGTCTTCTATTTATGATTCTATCGGGGGGCGTAAGTATGATGACCCCCATCTGCTTGTCCTTAAGGACACGATTCAGCCCGGTGATGCTAAGGAGGTCGCTATTGGAGATGATGGTGCATTAAGGATGCATGTCAGGCTATATATGTCCAATATAGATGGATTGTGTAAGTTGATTCTTCAGAAGGCTCATATCTCGCGATACTTTATTTACTCGGGTACCACAAAGATGTATCAGGACTTGAGACAACAATATTAGTGGTGTAGAATGAAGATATACATAGTGGAATTTATGGCTTGCTGTCTAAATTGTAAGCAGGTGAAGTATGAACATCAGCGGTGGGTGGATTGCTTTTGAAGTTGGAGATTTTGGATTGGAAATAGGAGCGGATCACCATGGATTTCATTGTTAGACTCCCACGATCTAAGCGAAAAGTTGATGCATTTTGGGTGATTGTGGACAGAATAACCAAGTCAGCTCATTGCATTCGTGTGATGACTACTTATTCCTCCTATCAGTTTTTTTGGTTTTATATACGCGAGATTGTCAGACTTTATGGTATGCCGATATCTATCATCTGTGACTGGGGTATGCAATTTACATCATGATTATAGAGTGTCATATAGCATGAGTTGGGTACTCGGGTGGAGTTCAGCACATCATTCACCCTCAGACGGACAGGCAGTCTGAGTGCACTATTCAAATTCTTGAGGATATGATCTGTACGTGTGTGATGGAGTTTGGATTCTCTTGGGATAAGTTCTTTCCACTTGCAGAGTTTGCCTACATCAATAGTTATCTGTCCAACATTCAGATGGCACCGTATGAGGCTCTTTATGGTAGGCGGTATCGGTCCCTGGTAGGTTGGTTCGATTACTCTAGATTTTTCCTATGAAGGGCATCATGATGTTTGGGAAGAAGGGAAAGTTGAGCTCAATTTTCATAATTCTATTTGAGGTGTTGTGGCTTATGGAGGTTTCTTATGATCTTGCCTTGCCTCCCACTCTAGCAGGAGTTCATCCGGTATTCCATGTTTCTATGCTCCGGAAGTATCACCGTGATCCATCTCATGTGTTAGATTTCTAATCAATCCAGTTGGACAAGGATCTATCTTATGTTTCGGAGCTTGTGGCTATTTTGGACAGGCAGGTTCGAAAGTTAAGGACAAAGAGCATTGCATTAGTGAAGGTTCAGTTGAGGGGCAGCCGGTCGAGGAGGTGACTTGGGGGACCAAGCAAGATATGTGCAGCCGTTATTCTCATCTTTTCACCACTTTTGATATGTTTCTATGCTCATTCGATGATGAATGACTGTTTTAATAGGGGGGATGTAACGACCTAGTGGCACATTTTGAGATAATAGCCCTGATACCTTATTAATTGCTTTTCCCATGTCTATTTTTGCTATTATGACTTGTCACGAGATTTTTTTTTTTTTTTTTGCTCTTTGGAGTGATTTGGGTCACTTAGTCCCTAAAATAAAAACTTAAGTCTTGGGATTTGGAACATAGCTGGAAATATGTTAAGATGTCTTTGGAATGAAGTTCTATCAATTCGGTTAGCTTCGTTGGGTAATTTTGGGCTTAGGGGCATGTCCGGGTTGTATTTTGAAGGTTTGTGGCTCATTTGGGCTTGAAATGGCGAAAGGCAAATTTTTGGAGATTTTAACCGGTAGTAGAGGCAAATTTTTGGAGATTTTTACTGGTAGTAGAATATTTGATATCGGGATCGAAATCTGATTCTAAAAGTTGGAGTAGGTCTACAATGTTGATTATGACTTATTTACAAATTTTGGGGTCAATCGAATATGGTTTGGATTATTTCGGCATTGGTTGCCAAATTTGGAAGTTTCAAGTTCTTCAAATTTGAAACGAAGGGTGATTCATGACTTTATCATTATTTGATGTAATTTGAGGGCTCGACTAAGTTTGTATGGTGTTATAGGGTTGGTTGTTATGATTGGTTAAGGTCCAGGATGCCTCGGGTGAGTTTCGGATGCTCAATAGACTAGTTTTTGGACTTAGAAGGTTGCTGAAGTTTCTGGTGTCTTGAATTCTGGCTTCTTTATACGCGATCACGTGAGGTGATCCGCGATTACATAGGCTAGCTGAGTGAGAGGATGGATTTTTTCTTTGCGTTCGCGGATAGGAGAATGTTAACATTTAGTGATGTGAGGTGGTTCTTCGTGAACGCATAGCCAAGGTTGCGTTCGCGTAGTGTTAAGTGGGCCAAAGCTAGGCCACACCTTATGTTCATCTCCAATGAATTTGATTGTTGGAGATCGTGTAAGTGTGAGAGTTAGAGCATCACGTTCGCATAGAGTAAATTTCTGAGGTAGAAAAGTTATTTTTCACGATCATGAGGATGTTTCGGCAATCGCAGTTAAGAAATCACTAGGGAGTATTAAACATTACAAAAATGAGGGTTCAGCCATTATTATCAAAACATGAGTTTGGGCGCTCAGATATGGATGAGTTTTTGAGGGATTTTAAGATATATCAATTGGGTAATGATTCTACACTCGATTTTGGTTATATCGCACTAGTCTATCATTAATTTTATCATTTAATTTCAGATTTGGGGTAAAAGAAATTGGAGAAATTTCAAAAAAGTTCTTAGGCTGAATTTTGGGATTTTGATCGAGATTTTGGTACCGGATTTGAGTAAATTTGGTATGGCTAGAATCGTGAGTAATAACATGTTCTTCTTCTTAGAGGGAAGGGAGCATATATATATATATATATATATATATATATATATATATATATATATATATATATATATATATATATATATATATAATGAAAGAAAAAAGAATTTAAACAGTTAAGAGGGAAGGGAGCATACTAAGGGGGAGTACAGTCCGGATATAAAGTCAAGAATTTAAGTAAGAAATAGGACAATAACAATATTTAATGAGAGTAGGAAAATAAAAAGTTGTACGAAATCAACCTTTGTGCTTTCCCTCTCATACTCTCAAATCATGGCACGGAATGACCCTTCGTGCAAATATAATCAAATATATATATATATATAAAAGAATTTAAACAGTTAAGAGGGAAGGGAGCATACTATGGGGAGTACAGTCCGGATATAAAGTCAAGAATTTAAGTAAGAAATAGGACAATAACAATATTTAATGAGAGTAGGAAAATAAGAAATTGTACGGAATCAACCTTCGTGCTTTCCCTCTCATACTCTCAAATCATGGCACTGAATGACCCTTCGTGCAAATATAATCAAAACAGGGCACAGAATGAACCTTCGTGCAAATATAATCAAAACATGGTACAGAATGACCCTTCATGCAAATATAATCAAAACATGGCACGGAATGACCCTCATGCAAATATAATCAAAGCATGGCACGGAATGACCCTTCGTGCAAATATAATCAAAGCATGGCATGGAATGACCCTTCGTGCATTATCACTCTTCCTCACCCAAGCACCAATCACAACCAAACGGGGCGAGGGGATTAAGAAATAATAAGAAATGTCCTGGCAAAAATACACAATTAAACTGCTAAATACCGGCAAGGGAGGAACAACCATAACTTTTACATCCCGGCAAGGGAGATAATCAATATACTCAAATCATCCCAGCAAGGGATTGGTCATATTGCTTTCTAGTTCCTTCATTTCTTACCCAATAGTCTTCTTATTGTTCGCGCCAACGCTCCAACAATTCACAATCAATTCTCATACTCTTCACATTACATAGGATTTATCAATTAATATGGAAGAGTCACAAGAATATCGAGATAAGTACAAACAAGGACATACGGTCATGCCAGACAACGGTGTATAGATACTCGTCACCATGCCTATACACCGTACTCAACAATTAGCAATTAGCAAACAACACCCTAATAATATTCCCTCAAGCCAAAGTTAGATCAAATACTTACCTCGGTCCAAAGAATAGCAATCAATCCTCAAATATCACATTTCCTCTACAATCCGACTCCGAAACAATGCTATCTAGGCATAATTAATTTAATAATATCAATAAAGACTCAAGGGAAACATCCCATAGCCTAGATATAAATATCCTAGCATTCTTCCAAAAATACCAAACTTCGACACCAGTCCCACAAGGTCCAAACACGAGGCTTGGACCAAAACCCAATAACCCATAACCCCACGAGTTCAAATATGCAATTTGTTTTGAGATTCAACACCAAATTGAGGTTGAATCACCCAAAATTCCCAAAACCCTAACTCTACCCAAAACCCCTAATTTCGACTTTCATTTCATGTTTTTCGGCTTAGAATTTAGTGATTATTTGAAGAAATTAAGAGAAGACGAGGTTAGGAACACTAACCTATGAAGTTATGGAGGAAGAGTTCTGCAAAATTCGTGTATGGGGTGTGAGGAAGAAGGGTTCATGTGGAAAAATAAAGTGAATCCCGCAACTATTCTGTTTTTGAACTTTAAAATCTCTGGGCAAAAATTCCCTTCGTGTTCGCGGGAAAGGGACCGCGTTCGCGAAGGGTAAGCTGGCAAGTCATCGTGATCGCGTGGAGGTAAACTCGAACGCATAGAAGAAAAATGTTAGGGATCCAAGTTTGTCCAACATGAACGCATATCAAGTGACGGGAATGCAATGGAGGAAACAACAACCATCACGATCGCGATGGCCAAAATGCGAAAGTGATGAAGGGAAATACTAGGGCCTTGAATTTGGCTAGCGCGTTTGCGAAGTTCAAGATGCGAATGCGAAGGGGGAAAACACAGAGCTACGCGAACGTGAGGGTACCAACGTGAACGCAATGAAGAAAATCCCTGTGTAAAAATTGCAGAAAATCTGCTATCTCCCTAAGTCCAAAACTTCCCCTAACACCTTCGAAAACACTCCCAAGCCCTCGGGGCTCCTAACCAATCACACACACTAACTCAACAACATCCTACGAACTTAACCGAGCGATCAAATTGCCATAATAACATCAAAATCAATGAATCAAACCTAAAAATCATCATTTTTCATTCTAACTTCATAAACTTCAAATTTTAGATATTTAGGTCCGAAGCACGTCAAATGACGTCCGATTTCGACCAAACTTTATAGAAAACACTTAACATATATATAAGACTTGTTCCAGGTGTAGGAACCAAAATATGAGCTCGATACCATAGTCTTTTAATCAATTTTCCTTTCCATTTTCCTTAATAATTTCAGAAAAATTCTTTTCTCGGGCTAACTCGGATTACGACTTCGGGCACATGCGCGAGTCCCATATTTTTCTACGAACCCTCCGGGACCGTCAAATCACGGGTCCGGGTCCATTTACCAAAAATGTTGACCGAAGTCAACTTTAATCATGTTAAAGCCACATTTTGAAAATTTACACAAAACTTAACATATAATCTTTCTGGCTACATGCTCGAACTATGCACGCAAATCAACGCAACTAAAGGTGAGGTTTTCAAGGCCTCAGAAGTACAGAAAAAAGAGAAATCTGATGATGATCCTTTGGGTCATCACATTCTCCACCTCTAAAATAACTGTTCGTCCTCGAACGGACAAAAGAAAGAAGTACCTGAGTCAGGAAATAGATGAGGATAGCGGCTCTGCATATCAGGCTCGGACTCCCATATTAATGCCTCAGCAGGCTGACCTCTCCACTGGACATGCACTGAAGGAAAACTCTTCGATTTCAACTATAGATCCTGTCTGTCTAGGATAGCTACCGGCTCCTTCTCGTAAGATAGATCCTTGTCCAACTGGAGAGTTCTGAAATCTAACACGTGGGTTGGATCACCGTAATACCTCCGAAGCATAGACACATGAAACATTAGATGCACGGCTGAGAAGCTGCACGGAAAGGCAAGTCTGTAATCCACATCTCCCACACAATCGAGGAACTCAAATGGGCCAATGAATCCAGGGCTAAGCTTGCCTTTCTTCCCAAATATCATCACGGCCTTCATGGGCGACACTCAGAGCAAGACCCGCTCATCAACAATGAAAGCTACATCTCGAACTTTACGATCCGCATGACTTTTTTGTCGTGACTGAGCTGAATGAAGCCTGTCCTAAATGATATTGACCTTGTCCAAGGCCTCCTAAACTAAATCTTTTCCCAATAACCGAGCCTCTCCCAACTCAAACCACCCGACTGGAGACCGACATTGCCTACCTTACAATGCCACGTACGGGGCCATCTGAATGCTGGACTGGTAGTTGTTGTTGTAGGCGAACTCTGCTAAAGGCAAAAACTAGTCCCATGATCCTCCAAAATCAATGACACAGGCTCGGAGCATATCCTCAAATATCTGAATAGTCCTCTCGGACTGGCTGTCTGAGGACGGAATGTTGTGCTCAACTGAACCTAGGTGCCCAACTCTTGCTGAACTGCTCTCCATAAACACGAGGTAAATTGTGTACTCCGATCTGAAATGATAGATGTCGGCACCCCCTAAAGACGAACAATCTCTCGGATGTAGATCTCAGCTAACCTCTACGATGAATAAGTGGATGCAATAGGAATAAAATGTGCTGATTTGGTCAGTGTATCAACAATGACCCAAATAGCACCAAACTTCTTCCAAGTCATCGGATGTCCAGTAACGAAATCCATGATAATCCTCTCCCACTTCCACTCGAGAAGCTCAATCCTCTAAAACAACCCACAAGGCCTCAGGTGCTCATACTTGACCTGCGACAGTTCAAACACCAAGCCACATATGCAACAATGTGTTTCTTCATCCTACGCCACCAATAATGCAGCCGCAAGTCCTTGTACATCTTCGCAGCACCCAGGTGAATAGAATACCGAGAACTATGGGCCTTTGCTAAGATAAACTCTCGAATCCCATCGACATTGGGCACACAAACTCTCCCCTGCAACCTCAAAACACCATCATCATCTAAGGTCGCCTTCGTGGCACCCCCACGCTGCATCGTGTCTCTCAGGACAGATAAATGGGGATCATCAAACTGTTGATCACGGATACACTCCAATAATAAAGAACGAGCGATCGTGCAAGCAATCACTCGACTAGGCTCAGAAATGTCCAACTTCACAAACCGATTGGCCAAAGCTTGAATATCTAAAGTAAGCGGTCTCTACCTGACCGGAACATAAGCAAGACTGCCCATGCTAGTGGACTTCCTACTCAACGCATCGGCCATCATATTGGATCTCCCTGAGTGGTACAAAATAGTAACATCATAATTCTTCAATAGCTCCAACCACCTCCACTGCCTCAAGTTCAACTCCTTCTTCTTGAACAAGTACTGCAGACTCTTGTGATTAGTGTACACCTGATACATCACACTATATAGGTAATGCCTCCAAATCTTCAAAGCATGAACAATAGCTGCCAACTCTAGATCATGGACCGGATAATTCTTCTCGTGGATCTTCGATTTCTTTGAAGCATAAGCAATGACTCTGCTATCCTGCATCAGTGCCACACCAAGCCTAATACGGGAAGCATCACAATAAAATGTGTCGTAGTCATAGGCGTCTTGAGCTTCTGAAAGCTCTCCTCACACTCATCTGACCATCTGAACTAGGCACCATTTTGGGTCAATGTGGTCATCGGGGCTGCTATGGATGAAAATCCCTCCATGAACCGGCGGTAATAACCTACTAACCCCAAGAAACTACAAATCTCAGTAACTTATACTGGTCGAGGCCAATTCATGACTACCTTAATCTTCTTCGGGTGTACCTGAATACCCTCTACTAATACAACATGACCCACAAATGTAATTGAACTCAACGAAAACTTTCACTTTGAGAACTCAGCATACAACTGAGTATCCTTCAGAGTCTGAAGAACCACTATGAGGTGCTGCTCATGCTCCTACTGCGGGAGTACGCTAGGATATCATCAATAAAAACTATCACGAACAGGTCCAAGTAAAGTCTGAACACTTAATTCATCAACTCCATAAATGTTGTTGGGGTATTGGTCAACCCAAATGACATGACCAAAAACTCATAGTGCCCGTACCGAGTGCGGAATGTTGTCTTAGGGACATCAGACGCCCTAATCCTCAGCTGATGGTAGCGAAATCTCAAGTCCATCTTTGAAAACACTTTCGCACCCTAGAGCTGGTCAAACAAATCTTCAATCCTCGATAGTGGATTCTTCTTCTTAATTGTCACTTTGTTCAATTGCCGGTAATCAATGCATATCCACATCGATCCATCCTTTTTCTTCACAAATAACACTAGCGCACCCCAAAGAGAAACACTAGGCCTAATAAACCCTTTCTCTAGCAAATCTTGCAACTGGTCCTTTAACTTTTTATCTCTGGCGGGGCCATGAGATACGGCGAAATAGAAATGGGTTGCGTGCCTAGGGCAAAATCAATACAGAAATAAATATCCCTGTCGGGCGCCATACCCGGCAGGTCTGAAAGGAAAACCTTAGGGAACTCCTGAACAATGGGAACAGAGTCAATAGAAGGAACCTCAGGGATGGAATCGCGAAATACGCCAAGTAAGCTAAATACCCCTTCTCGACTATATGTCAAGCCTTCACATATGAAATAAAACTGTGGGTGGCATGTCTCGGGGTCCCTCTCCACTCCAATCGGGGCAAATCTGGCAAAGCCAAGGTCACAGTCTTGGCGTGACAATCCAAGATAGCATGATAAGGGGACAGCCAATCCATCCCTAATATAACATCAAAATCTACCATGTCTAAGAGCAATAAATCAACATGGCTCTCAAGACCCTCAAACACTATTGTCACACCTCCTTTTTCTATATAAACCACCATTTAATATTACACCCCGGGAAGAGATATAATAATAAAAGGGGAAAGCGTTTTTCTACTTAAAGGTCAGGGGGAACGGGATTTGCTTATTAAATTTCAGAGTTGCCACTTGGGAAAATAATGGTAACCCAAGTCACCAGTTGAATCCCGAACCGAGGAAATTATGAATCTGTTAACAGTTCGCGAATCAGAAATCCGGATAAGGAATTCTGTTAACCCGGGAGAAGGTGTTAGGCACTCCCAGATTCTGTAGTTCTAGCACAATCTCTCAACTATTGTATTTGTTTTTATCTGATTTCTTTATATATTCCAATTTATGTGCATTTATTAATATTCCTCTTTATAATTTTTAAAAGAATTGCAACATCGTGAAAATGCTTTTCGGGCCACACCGTACCAGTACGTCTGTGTCTTTTAATACATTTCGACTCTGTTGAGATTTGGATTGGGTCACATAAATGTGCACCCGTATTAGGAATGTAATATTATTAATAGCACCTAAATATCTACGTATTTATTAATTTTGGGAAAGACCGTGAAATTTGCTATACGGTCCTTGCGAATCTAAAGTTTTAGTTATTATTTGGGGGCCCCGTGTGTTTTCATTTTTTGTAACGAGGCTCGTCCCTTTTCATTTTTAAAGGTTAAGCTTATTTGTATACTATATTTTCTAATATTGTTTTTCCCTTAATATAGTTGTTTATGAACAATTTATGTCATTTTTATACCACCCTTTATTGGGATTCAGGCCCTTTATACGTTATTGGGCCTGAAATCCAGGCTATCTCACATTATTGCACCAAGGTGCAACTTGACAGCTTGGGCCCAACTAACACTTCCATTTCTATCCAAAGGCATGAATGCCATATTAATTAGATCTGGGCATGTATTCACGGCTAGGTCCAGATTACTTACATCTAAAATAGAATTAAGGCAGATTAACATTTCAATAACAACGCTATGAACAAATATTATTCAGTACTAGCAATTAACTGTTTCTAACAATGACAAACTATATTTGATCATTATTGATTTCAATATTGTCAATTAACTAAGAATGTCAACACTAGTTTAATCAACTTGTTGCTTTTTAACTACTAAATTAACAGAGTATGATTTTTTGAATTATCTATCGGTTGAGACACTATTTGCAATGTTATTATGTTGTTTTTTACTCAACTGGAAAACAGTATTTCTAAGTCTTAAACTAAGACACATTCGAATTACCATCTTCATTTCATTCATATTCAGATTACAATTTTTATGCCATATCACAAAGTTTGACATAAGTTTCATAGATAAAACAGCTTCTGTAATGATGAGGCGGTAACGCAATTTAAAATTCAACTAAGTCATATTCTCAAATTGATTGGTACTGATTTGAAATTCAATTGACAAAAATCAAGGCTTTGATGTATTACACGTCTAATTTTCAGCATAGTTATAAATCAATAAGCGAATCAACTAGGTTTAGCCAGTTTTAGTTTTAGATTGTAGTGTTCATTTTAACTTACCTATTTAATCTATTTCCTATATTGTTATCTACTACTACTAGAATTTGAATTATATTCGTTCAGTCCAGTCCTTATTACAACCCAAATCCTATATGAATTACATAAAATCTACATATTTATAGCTAAAAAAATAGAAATACAACTACAAATGAAATTAATCAATAATTTTCATTCCTTCATCGCGTTTCAATTACATCTTCAGAAGATAGTAGTGTACCTTATCAAATAAAAGGAAACGATGATTTCTAAGGGATGAAGAAGAACAGAAATCAGCAATAGCAGCAACCAAATATCAACAGCAGTATAGGCAAATATCATAGAAGTAAGGACAACTTCAGAATAGAGAACCCAGCAATTCAACCAAGCAAATAGGAGAAACCCAGCGAACTCAATCAAAACCAATGAAGAACAACGAACAGAAGTCCCAAAATACCACTCGAACTAATAACAATGAAATAGTTGAAGTATTTCAGTATGTATTTAGTGTATTTCAGTATGTTAAATCTTCTGAACCTCTAAAAATTTAACCAATTTTGAACTCCTCAAAGTTGAACCCCTTTTTCAGGCTTAAGACAGCCTATTTATAGAGTGAGTTTGGGAGGGAATCTTGAATTAGTTATTCCTATTTCCCACCCCAACTCTTTTTCAATCAAATCAGTTAAGTATAGCATATTTCTAACGGAAATACACTTGAACCCATGCTAGAAGGTTCTAGGCTATTCCTTATTGTTTTACTGGGCGGATTTGACCTAGTTATCCTCACTTGCTAATATTTATTACACATTTGCCTTTTAAATATGTCTAGTCAACCCTTAATTGGTCATGTATTTTCAGTAAAACAAAGCCTCAATGTCATTTATAACCCCATTACCTCTATATAATCAACAGAAATTCCAATTCATCTTCCCCATTTATCCCTTACACTCAACAATATTTACCCGACCTACTATTAGGTCTGTTAAGACTTTGGGGTAATTAACATATTTAAAATATAACCCCTAAGATCCTACTTTAAATTTTAGCCAGTTTCTGTGACGACCCGGCACGTCGTCACGAGAATTATGACCCCGTTATGTTGTAATTACATGTTTTATATTTTTTTATTAGTGTTAGAGTCTATCGGGTGAGTTAGGAGTGAATTGGATTGAAAAGGAGGCATATAGCCTTTTTGAAGGAAACTTGAAAAAGGAAAGTCAACCTGGAGTTGACTATTTAGATAGAGGGCTCGGAATCGGATTCTGATGATTTGGTTAGTTCCGGGAGGTGATTTTTGACTTAGAGGAGCAATCGGAATTGAATTTGGAGGTCCGGTGTAGAAATAGGCTTGAATTGGCTAAGGTTGAATTTTGGCAAAATCCGAACGGTAGGTGAGATTTTGATCCGGGGGTCGGAACGGAATTCCAAAAATTCATGTATCTTTGTTATGTGATTTTGGATATGTCTGCAAAATTTCATGTCATTCGGACGTCGTTTGGTCGGGTTTTTGATCGAATGTTAGTTTCGGACGTTTTGAAGAAACTTAGGCTTGAATCCGTGTGTAATTGGTGATTTTGATGTTTAGGATGGTGTTTTTATGCATGGAACAAGTTCGTATCATGTTGTGGAGTATGTTGGTGGTTTTCGTTGGGGCCCCGGGGGCCTCGAGGTGAATCCGGACCATCATCCGGCATTTTTGGAATATGAGAAGTCTGCTATAAATTGCAGATTCAGTGGGCAGGAATTTAGCCTTCGCGTTCGCGAGGGCAAGGCCCGCATTCACGTAAGCCAGGTTCAGTTATGCATCGTATTTGCGAGGATGGGTTTGCGTTCGCGTATAGGGAGGACTGTGAAGCATCGCGAACGCGTGGGTGAAGGTCACGTTCGCGTAGAGGGAATTCATAAGGCATCGCGTTCGCGTGGATGGAGGCCGCGTTCGCATAGAAGGATCTCCGGATGGCTGAAGAAATGTGCATCGCGGAAGCGTGTGGCATGTCGTGTTCATGAAGGGTATTTTGGTCAGAGCGTCGCGGATGAGTGAGTGGCATCGTGAACGCGATGAAGAAATTAGGCTGGCAGTAAAGTTAAACCAGAACATAGTCGCGGGTTTCACACCCCAAACCTCCATTTTTGAGCTCAAAGAGAAGATATTGACGGGAGAGTGCTGGGAAATAATTCGGGTTTCATCGAAGGTAAGTTTTGTGGCTTAATTACATCATTTTAACATGAAAGCCTTGGTTAATTCTCTGTAAATGGATGATTAAAGGTGGGTTTGAGCCCTAGGCCTAAAATTGAAGAAAAACACTAATTTGAGTGGGCAAATGGAGTCCGATTTTGGTAAATTTTATATGCCTAGACTCGTATCGAGATGAGGATTCCGAATATGTAACTTTTGTAATTTTTCGACAAGCGTACCGAAAGTCGGGTTTTGGCAACTTTGCCATTTTTGGTGTAAATCAAGTTGTATTGATTGGGTGTCGTCCCATTGGCCTAATTTGTTGTATTTCTACTGTATTTGATTAGATTCTATGTGTGCGGAGCTTGATCCTCGTGGCAAGGGCATCGCGGAGTAGGCATCGCACTGTATTGAGGTGAGTAATAGATGTGGGTGATGACCAGCGGGTTCGAAACCCCGGTATACCACTTTGTGACGTTGTATAGCGGCGAGACACGTACTCTCATGTGAGTGCGGGGTCGATTGTGATTGGGGACTATGGCTTAGTCCGACTTGTTGGCACTGTGTTATGATATTGGCTATTCTTGAGCCGTCGAACCTCCTTCTCGGATGGTTGCATACTATGTACTGTGATATTGGCTACTCTTGAGCCGTAGAACCCCCCTTCTTGGGCGGTTGAGTATACTTGTGGGCCGTGAGCCAGTTATTGGATCCCGCGAGGATCGTTATCATTGTCCTATGATATTGACATATTAGTTACTACTAGTCCGTAGCTATTTCTGTTATCATGCTATTTCCAATCTCTGGAACTTGATATTACTGTTTTCCAACCGAAAAATGATAAAAGGGTTTTCAAAACTACTTTTGAGCCTGCGAGGCTGTATTTGCATATTAGCTGACTGGTAGTGGATCGGGATGCGCGCTGCAGCGGTATATATGTTGGATCGGACTGTACGCCGCAGTAATATTGTGCTTGGGTTGTAGGAGCCCCTCCGGAGTCTGAACCCCCACAGTGACACGGGTACCCAAATTGGATCGGGCTACTCGCTGTAGCGGTCATATCATGCATTGCATTGCATTTAGCTACATCCGATAGTTGTTATACTGTTTTGCTGGTACTTGTTGGTACAGGTACAATTGATATTGATTCTGTGACAGGGTATTTGATGACAGCTTTACATAGTGCTTTATTGCGGATTTCTTTAATTGAAATTGTGTTAAAAACAGGATAGTATGAATACAGTGGCTTGCCTAGCTACCACGAGTAGGCGCCATCACAATCCCGATGTTGGGGGAAAATCCGGGTCGTGACAATATTCGAGGTAGCTGGCGAGTCCGCAGGACCCGATATTCCTTCTTACTGTCTTTTGATTCTGTATTGCTATTTCTTTCCACACTTGGTATCTTGTAAACCACTATTACACTTATGTTCATTAGAGGCTCATGACTCTTGACCCTGCAGTCTATAGGAGTTGGTATATTTTGCGACTTGGTTCCCCGTTTTTGATATATGTATCACTGTTGCTTCATGTTTTGATATGCTTAAATGGGATAAAGCGAGCTCCTAGCTCCGTCGCTGTTATTGATTGGTCAGGCTGGTCTAGCAATGTGTTGGGCGCCATCACGACCGGATTTGGGGTCGTGACAAGTTGGTATCAGAGCCTAGGTTTACTAGGCCTCATGAGTCTTGAGCCGGTTAGTAGAGTCTTGTGGATCGGTACGGGGACGCTTGTACTTATCCTCGGGAGGCTGCGAACCTTTAGGAAACACTTCACTTTTCTTGAACTCTGTCGTGCGATCTTGTTGTTCTGAGAACTGAACTTCTATATTCTATTCTCTCGCAGATGGCGAGAACGTGAGCATCAGGACGAGGTGGACGACCTCCATTGCCACCTGCTAGAGGTCGTGGGCGCGGTCGTGCTAGAGGTAGAGGTAGGGCATCTGAGGCAGTGCTAGCTGATCCGCCCGTTGTACCTGTTCAGGAGTAGCCCCCAGTGTTTCATGCTCCAGCAGCCCCAGTTCAGGGCCATACTGTATCTATTGCTATTTTTGGTCTTCAGGAGACTTTTGCTCAGATATTATCGGTGTGTTCCGGTTTGGCTCAGGTAGTTTTAGCTACCGCCACTGCAGCAACATCTCAGACAGGGGGTGGTCAGCAGACCCCTGCAGCTCGCACACTTGAGCAGGTTGTTCAGGGACTTCAGATGCCAGAGGCGGTCCCCGCTCAGGTGGTTGCACCGGACCAGCTCCAGCTCTAGAACATATGGTTCAGGCTATGCCCGACGACGAGTAGCGTCTCCTTGAGAGGTTTGGTAGACTTCAGCCACCCCATTTCAGTGGCATTGAGGGCGAAGATGCTCAGGGTTTCTTGGATAAGTATTAGAGGATGCTACGGAGGATTGGTATTCTTGAGTCCAGCGGAGTTTCATTTACTACCTTTCAGTTCACTGGTCCCGCATTTGATTGGTGGGAGGAGTTTGAGAGGCGTAGGCCTGCAGGAGCGGCACCTCTCACATGGCAGCAGTTCTCTACTCTCTTTCTAGAGAAATATGTACCTCAGTCTCGTCGCGAGGAGCTTCGTCGCCAGTTCGAGTGGTTGGTTCAGGGCGACATGTCTGTGACTCAATATGAGCTTAGATTCACACGGTTGGCTAGGCATGCCACATGGATGATCCCTAATGATAGGGAGAGGATCAGGAGGTTCATTGATGGCCTCAACTACTCTATCCGCATTATTATGACTAGGGAGAGAGTTCTGTCATCATATTTTGAGCAGGTTGTTGATATGGCACGCTCCATTGAGGTGGATCGTCGTCGAGAGAGGGAGGAGCGGGAGGCCAAGAGGCCTCGTGGTTCTGGTAGTTTCAGTGGTGCTCCATCTAGAGGGCATTCCCAGCAGAGCAAGGGTCGCTCATCTAGACCTTATCATTCAGGCCGCCCAGAGCAGAGCGGAGGTTCTTATGGTCGTGGTCAATAGGGATTTCAGCAGGGTCAGTCATTACTTAGTGCCCTTCCAGCCCAGAGTGCAGCACCTACTTCTTCAGCCCAGGGTTCTTCTGCGGTGAGGGGTTCCCTTCAGTCCCCTTCTCTAGCACCAGGTGCATGTTATGAGTGTGGTGAGTTTGGCCACATGAGGAGATAGTGCCCTCGACTCCATAGGGACAGGACTCAGCAGAGGGATCAGCCCTCCTCTTCAGCACCATCTCAGGCTAGTAGAGGTGGAGGTCAGTCTTCTCGTGGTAGCCCCAGAGGCGAGGAGAGATCTGGTAGAGGCCAGGTATGATTTTATGCACTCCTTGACAGGCGTGATGCAGTTACCTCCGATGCAGTGATTACAGGTATCATTTCTATCTGTTACAGAGATGCCTTTGTTCTATTTGATCCAGGGTCCACATATTCTTGCGTGTCCTCTTATTTTGCACATCATTTGGGTGTGACTCGTGGTAGTCTTGATTTACCTGTCCATGCATCCACCCCCGTGGGTGATACGATTGTTGTGGATCATGTCTATAGATCCTGTGTTATATCTATTGGGGGTCTGGAGACCCAGGCAGATTTGTTATTGTTGGGGATGGTGGACTTCGATGTTATTTGGGTATGGACTGGTTGTCTCCGTACCATGCTATATTGGACTGTCATGCTAAGACAGTTACGTTGGCCATTCCTGGTATTTCTCGGATTGAGTGGCGGGGTTCGACCGATTTTGTCCCTAGCCGTGTTATTTCGTTCCTAAAAGCTCAGAAGATGGTTGAAAAAGGGTGTTTATCGTACTTAGCTTTTGTGAGAGATGTGGGAGCTGAGTCTCCTAGCTTTAATTATGTACCTATTGTGAGGGACTTTCCAGATGTATTCCCTTCAGACCTGCCGGGCATGCCGCCGGACAGGGATATTGATTTTGGCATTGACTTGGTGCCGGGCACTCGGCCCATATCCGTTCCTCCTTATCGGATGGCACCAGCTGAGTTGAAAGAACTGAAAGAGCAGCTTCAAGAGCTTCTGGATAAGGGTTTCATCCGCCCTAGTGTGTCTCCGTGGGGTGCGCCGGTATTATTTGTTAAAAAGAAAGATGGTTCCATGCGAATGTGTATTGATTATAGGCAATTGAACAAAGTAACGGTGAAGAACAAGTACCCTCTACCGCGCATAGATGATTTGTTTGATCAGTTACAGGGTGCGAGGGTGTTTTCTAAGATCGATCTTCGTTCAGGCTATCATCAGCTGAAGATCAGAGACTCGGATATTATGAAGACTGCATTCAGGACCCGATATGGTCATTATGAGTTTCTTGTGATGTCTTTTGGGTTGACCAATGCCCCAGCAACATTTATGCATCTGATGAACAGTGTGTTTAGGCCCTATTTGGATTCATTTGTGATTGTGTTCATTGATGACATTCTAGTCTACTCCCGTAGTCAGGGAGGAGCATGCTCAGCATTTGAGTATTGTGTTGCAGAGATTGAGGGAGGAGAAGCTATATGCTAAATTCTCCAAGTGCGAGTTTTGGCTCGAGTCCGTAGCATTTTTGGGACATGTGGTGTCTCGTGATGGTATTCAGGTTGATCAGAAAAAGATAGAGGCGGTGCAGAGTTGGCCTAGACCGTCCTCAGCTACAGAGATCAGGAGTTTTCTTGGCTTGGCGGGGTATTATCGCCGGTTTGTTCAGGGGATTTTCATCCATTGCTTCTTCTTTGACTAGATTGACCTAGAAGGATGCACCATTCGTGTGGTCGGATGAGTGCGAGGAGAGCTTTCAGAAGTTGAAGACAGCTTTGACCACAGCTCCAGTGTTAGTATTCCCATCAGCTTCAGGTTCATATACTGTTTATTGTGATGCCTCGAGAGTGGGGATAGGTTGTGTGTTGATGCAGGAAGGTAAGGTGATTGCTTATGCTTCTCAGCAGTTGAAGCCACATGAGAAGAACTATCCTGTTCATGATTTGGAGCTAGCTGCCATTGTTCATGCCTTGAAAATTTGGAGGCACTACTTGTATGGCGTGTCTAGTGAGGTGTATACCGACCATCATAGTCTCCAGCACTTGTTCAAATAGAAAGATCTTAATTTGAGACAGCGGAGATGGCTTGAGTTGCTTAAGGATTATGACATTACTATTTTGTATCATCCGGAGAAGGCCAATGTGGTGGCCGATGCTTTGAGCCGGAAGGCGGTCAGTATGGGAAGCTTGGCATATATTTCAGCTGAGAAGAGGCCATTTGCTTATGATGTTCAGGTGCTAGCCAATCGGCTAGTGAGGTTAGATATTTCGGAGCCCAGCCGGGTATTGGCTTGTGTTGTATCTCGGTCATCTCTATATGATCGTATTCGTGAGCGCCGATATGATGATCCACATTTGGCTGTCCTGAGGGATAGAGTTCAGCATGATGATGCTAGAGATGTCACCATTGATAGTGACGATGTATTGAGGATGCAGGGCCGGATATGTGTGCCCAATGTTGATGGCCTTCGTGAGTTGATTCTGGAGGAGGCCCATAGCGCGCGGTATTCTATCCATCCTGGAGCTACGAAGATGTATCAAAATTTGAAACAGCACTATTGGTGGAGAAATATGAAGATGGACATTGTCAGACATGTAGCACGGTGCCTCAACTGTCAGCAGGTTAAGTACGAGCATCAGGAGGCCCGGTGGTGTATTTCAGCGCATTGTTATTCCTGAGTGGAAATGGGAGAGGATCACTATGGACTTTGTTACTGGACTCCCTCGGACAGCGAGGAAGTTTGATTCTGTTTGGGTGATTGTGGATAGGCTGACCAAGTCAGCTCACTTCATTCATGTGTGTACTACTTACTCCTCGGAGCGGTTGGCAGCGATCTTTATTCGGGAGATTGTCCTGTTGCATGGAGTCTCAGTGTCTATCATATCCAACAGGGGTACTCAGTTCACTTCTCAGTTTTGGAGAGCATTTCAGCGAGAGATGGGTATGCGGGTTGAGTTGAGTACAACATTTCACCCCCAGACAGACGGGTAGTCTGAGTGCACTATCCAGATCCCTGGAGGATATGTTGCGAGCATGTGTGATTGACTTTGGTGGTTCGTGGGATGAGTTCTTACCACTTGCTGAGTTTGCCTACAACAACAGTTATCAGTCGAGTATTCAGATGGCCCCGTATGAGGCATTGTATGGCAGACGGTGTAGATCCCCCATGGGATGGTTTGAGCCTGGTGAGGATAGATTGATAGGGACTGAGTTAGTTCAGGATGCTCTGGATAGAGCAAAGTTGATCCAGGAGAGGCTTCGTACAACACAGTCTCACCAGAAGAGTTATGCAGACCGTAGAGTTCGAGAGTTGTCTTTCATGGTTGGTGACAGAGTATTGTTGAAGGTTTCACCCGTGAAGGGTGTCATGAGGTTCGGTAAGAAGGGGAAGTTGAGTCCCAGGTACATTAGTCCTTTTGAGATACTTAGAAGGGTTGGAAATGTGGCATATGAGTTGGCCTTGCCGCCCAGCTTATCCAGCGTTCAGCCAGTATTCCATGTGTCTATGCTCCGGAAGTACATTGGAGATTTGTCTCATGTATTAGACTTCAGTACCATTCAGCTTGATGATGATCTATCCTATGATGTGGAGCCTATTGCTATTTTGGGTCGTCAGATGAGAAAATTGAGATCCAAGGACATTGCATCGGTTAAGGTGCTGTGGAGAGGTCGACTCGTGGAGAAGGCCACTTGGGAGATCGAGCGGGAGATGCTGAGCAGATATCCTCACTTATTTGAGTCTTCAAGTATGTTTCTTGACCCGCTCGAGGATGAGTGTTTGCTTAAGTGGGGGAAAATGTGATGACCCGACCCGTCGTCATGGGAATTACCACCCTGTTATGTTTTAATTACATGTTTTATGTTTTAATATCAGTGTTAGAGTCTATCGGGAGAGTTAGGAGTGAATTGGATTGAAAAGGAGGCATATAGCCTTTTTGAAGGAAACTTGAATTAGGAAAGTCAACCTAGAGTTGACTATTTAGTTAGAGGGCTTAGAATCTGATTCTGATGATTCGGTTAGTTCCGGGAGGTGATTTGTGACTTAGAGGAGCAATCGGAATAGAATTTGGAGGTCCGGTGTAGAAATAGGCTTGAATTGGCTAAGGTTGAATTTTGGCGAAATCCGAATGGTAGGTGAGATTTTGATCCGGGGATCGGAATGGAATTCTGACAATTCCTGTAGCTTCATTATGTGATTTTGGATATGTCCGCAAAATTTCAGGTCATGCGGACGTCGTTTGGTCGGGTTTTTGATCAAATGTTAGTTTTGGAAGTTTTGAAGAAACTTAGGCTTGAATCCGTGTGTAATTGGTGATTTTGATGTTTAGGATGGTGTTTTTATGCTTGGAACAAGTTTGTATCGTGTTTTGGAGTATGTTGGTGGTTTTCGTTGGGGCCCCGGGGGCCTCGGGGTGAATCCGGACCATCATCTGGCATTTTTGGAACATGAGAAGTCTGCTGTAAATTGCAGATTCATTGGGCAGGAATTTAGCCTTCGCGTTCGCGAGGGCAAGGCCCGCGTTCGCGTAGGCCAGGTTTAGTTATGCATCGCGTTCGCGAGGATGGGTTCGCGTTCACGTATAGGGAGGACTGTGAAGCATCGCGAACACGTGGGTGAAGGTCGCGTTCGCGTAGAGGGAATTCATAAGGCATCGCGTTCGCGTGGATGGAGGCCGCGTTCGCGTAGAAGGATCTCCGGATGGCTGAAGAAATGTGCATCGTGAACGGGTGTGGCATGTCGCATTCGCGAAGGGTATTTTGGTAAGAGCGTCGCGGACGCGTGAGAGGCGTCGTGCACGCGATGAAGAAATTAGGCTGGCAGTGAAGTTAAAACCAGAACATAACCAGTCGCGGGTTTCACGCCCCAAACCTCCATTTTTGAGTTCTAAGAGAAGATATTGATGGGAGAGTGCTGGGAAATCATCGGGGTTTCATTGGAGGTAAGTTTTGTCGCTTAATTACATCATTTTAACATGAAATCCTTGGTTAATTCTCTGTAAATGGATGATTAAAGGTGGGTTTGAGCCCTAGGCCTAAAATTGAAGAAAAACACTGATTTGAGTGGGCAAATGGAGTCTGATTTTGTTAAATTTTATATGCCTAGACTCGTATCGAGATGAGGATTCCGAATATGTGACTTTTGTAATTTTTCGACAAGCGTACCAAAAGTCGGGTTTTTGCAACTTTGCCATTTTTGGTGTAAATCGAGTTGTATTGATTGGGTGTCGTCCCATTGGCCTAATTTGTTGTATTTCGACTGTATTTGATCAGATTCTACGCGTGCGGAGCTTGATCCTCATGGCAAGGGCATCGCGGAGTAGGCATCACGTTGTATTGAGGTGAGTAATAGATGTGGGTGATGACCAGCCGGTTCGAAACCCCGGTATACCACTTTGTGACGCTCTATAGCAGCGAGACACATACTGTCATGTGAGTGCGGCGTCGATTGTGATTGGAGACTATGGCTTAGTCCGACTTGTTGGCACTGTGTTATGATATTGGTTATTCTTGAGTCGTCGAACCTCCTTCTCGGATGGTTGCATACTATGTACTGTGATATTGGCTACTCTTGAGCCGTAGAACCCCCCTTCTTGGGCGGTTGAGTATACTTGTGGGCCGTGAGCCAGTATTGGATCCCGCGAGGATCGTTATCATTCTCTGGTGATATTGACATGCTAGTTTACTACCAGTCCGTAGCTATTTTTGTTATCATGCTTTTTCCAATCTCTGGAACTTGATATTACTGTTTTCCAACCGAAAAATGATAAAAGGGTTTTCAAAACTACTTTTGAGCCTGCGAGGCTGTATTTGCATATTAGATGACTGGTAGTGGATCGGGCTGCGCGCCGCAGCGGTATATATGTTGGATCGGACTACACGCCGCAGTAATATTGTGCTTGGGCTGTAGGAGCCCCTCCGGAGTCTGAACCCCCACAGTGAGCATGGGTACCCAAATTGGATCGGGCTACGCGCCGTAGCGGTCATATCATGCATTGCATTGCATTTAGCTACATCTGATAGCTGTTATACTGTTTTGCTGGTACTTGTTGGTACATGCATAGTTGATATTGACACAGTGACACGGTATTTGATTACAGCTTTACATAGTGCTTTATTGCGGATTTGTTATCTGCGCTGTCTTACCCCTGTTTATTACCACTGAGTCTGGCAGTACTCATTTTACTTCCTGCACCTTGTGTGCAGATCCAAGTACCTCTCAGCAGTGACCCGGTAGCTGTTCGAGGCGACTTCTGTAGGATATTCGAGGTAGCTGCAGAGTCCGCAGGACCCGATATTCCTTCCTATTGTCTTTTGATTCTGTATTGCTATTTCTTTCCGCACTTGGTATCTTGTAAACCACTATTACACTTATGTTCATTAGAGGCTCATGACTCTTGACCTGCGGTCTATGGGAGTTGGTATATTTTGGGACTTGGTTCCTTGTTTTCAATATATGTATCACTGTTGCTTCATGTTTTGATATACTTAAATGGGATAAAGTGAGCTCCTAGCTCCGTCATTGTTATTGATTGGTCAGGCTGGCCTAGCAATGTGCTGGGCGCCATCACGACCAGATTTGGGGTCGTGACAGTTTCAGACTAAGTAAAACCTTTTCAGGGTTAACCACCTTACAAAATAACCACAAATGACTTTATAAATTCAGAAATCCAACTGTGCTGCAATAATAACCTAATTTGACTAAGCACTTAGAATTTCGGCAGAAACAAACATATAAATCGTATTACAAATATAGCCAGTTTTATGTAATCTTGCACAAATAGCCCTAATTATGACAAACTTTAAAATTTATCAGAACTCACAGAGACAAATTGATAATGGTTGAATTCTAATTAATCAAAACCCTAATCTAGGCAGGATCTATTGAACAAGAGCACAAAACAACTAACAACATATGATTTACAGGTAGTTATAATCAAAACTAAGAATACTTAATCGATTTCAGGCATGCATGTAATAGACTCAGATTTTTAGCAAGTAAGAACACAAAAGAGGAAAGCACAATATAGAGATGGGTTCAGGGTACTTAGCTTTTAGGGTTTCTTCTTTTCTTTTCTTTTTATCTTTTCTTTCTTTCTTTTCTTCTTTCTTTCTTCTTTCTTTCTTCTTTTTTTGGTTTTCCTATGTTTCAGAGACTTGGAGTCTTTTAGATAATAGATCTTCCAGGCAGACTTTTGGAAGTCTGATTTGGTGTGTGAAAGGGGTGTTTGGGGACCATGGATGTGGTTTTGAAAGGTTTTAATTTTTGGGTGTTCGCTGGAGTAGGGTTTCGGCGACACACTTTTTGATATTCGAATAGTTTGGCTTTGATTCAAGATATAGGACTAGGATGGGGTGAAAGATCATTTCATCGTGGTTCTGGGGTGTTAAGGTGGAAGGCTGATTCATATTTTGGATGGTTGTCGGCTAGGGTTTCGGTGACCGGAGTTTCAAGAACTGGGAGACTGGTGGGTTTTTGGGGTGAGGTTAATGGGGTAATGGTGTAGAAGAAAGAGAGCGGTGTTTAGGGTGGTGGCCTGAGCCGGGGAATATGACAGGAGGTTGACCACCGATAGGGTTTCGGTGGTCTTGTGAAAGAAGGAGGCGGCTAGGGTTTGTATTATGAGATGTGTGTGTGTATAACCTCCAATGAACGGGGGTCTGGGAATATATATTGATCTTAGGTGGTTGGTTTTCAGCCGTTAGACTGGCTGAGATGAATGGCCAGGATCAATTTGCCTTCTAAACGACAACGTATAGTTTTAGTAAAACTTTCATTTGGTCCGTTGGATTAGATTATTAAACGGCTGTGATTTAATTGGCTAAGCTACGTCATTTGGATTTAAGTATAAGACTGATTGTATCTGTTAGATTAATGAATTGAACGACCTTGATTGTTTCTTCATACAGTGCCATTTGATTCACAAGACAATCGCCTTATTTGGTCCATTGATTGATTATATCAACGGCCCAGATTTGGTAAATAGATGCGACGTCGTTTGGCTCTTGTGGTAAGACTGGCCGGTCTAATTATTTTGGGCCATGTCTGTATTTTATTGATTTTGGGCTAATTGCTTTGTGTATTTGGCCCAAGTTTTTTGTATTTTCTACTTTTTGTATTTATCTCATTTTTGTATTTCCAAATTGTATTTATTTATTTAATTTCTGTATTTTCCCTTGTATTTTAGACTAATTTTCCTTGTATATTTATACTGGTGTATTTTCTTTTATTTTGTATTTTCTTTGATTTTCAAATTTTATATTTTTCCTAGTAATTACATTGTATTTTGATATTTTCCAATTAATTTCATTTTGTATTTCATTTCAAATTTCTTCCATTTTATTTTTTAACAATTAAAAAAAACACTGGTATTTTCTATACACTAATCAAACAAATTGCAATCAAAAAATCATTTTTGTATTTTTGTTTTGGAATTAATTGCTTGGGGCAAAAATCATGTGCTCACAGCTGCCCCTCTTTGCTCGGGAACACGAAGAGTTTCAGTGCAAAGACAAGTGAGCAGTAATGAGGGATTTTTGCCCACTCGCATATTCCGTATGAAGGATTTTTGAAACTTTTGACCGCATCCGGCTTCAAGGATTGCCTACATATCCTGGGCTATACAGGAATCAGGTCAGTGTAGTTCGGGAATGTCTGGTAGCTTGGACTACCATGGACTGTGGTTTCACTGTTGTTGCTGCTGTTACTGTTGTTACTGCTGACTGACTCCTTATTACACCATGGTAAAAATAAAAGAAAATTGCCTAAGATATGGTCTATGAATTACAAAAAATCCTATATATGCCTTGTATGTCTTGTATTGCCTTGATCTTTCATCTTGCATCTTGTTCTTTTTATTTGCGACTTCCATTCTTCGATGAACCTTCTTGCTTGCAACTTGCTTCAAACATATTTCTTTATTATGCTTGTATAACTTCAAAATATATTTCCATGTTCTCCGGGTTGGTTCCTGCTTACTACAAAAATAAAGAAAAACTTTTGCTGCCCCAGTATGGGGCTTACAATCTATCATGCCATTAATTGTTAGATAAAAAAAAATTTCATTTTGCAGAAAGTATACCCTTGTTATCCAGGTGGGCGCCCGATGGAAAAAATTAAAATGCACAAAAAAATTCCCTTGTTATCCAGGTGCGCGCCTGATGCAAAAATTAAAAATATAGAAAAATATTCCCTTGTTATCCGCTTAAAATAGAGAAAAATATTCCCTTGTAATCCAGGTGGGCGGCTGATGCAAAAATTAAAAATGCAGAAAAATATTCCCTTGTTATCCAGGTGGGCGCATGATGCAAAAATTAAAATGCAAAAAAATATTCCCTTTTTATCCAGGTGGGTGCCTGATGGAAAAATTAAAATGCAGAAAAATATTCCCTTGTTATCAGGTGGACGCCTGATGCAAAAATTAAAATGCAGAAAAATATTTCCAGGTTACCGAGGTGGGCGCCTGATGCAAAAATTAAAAATGCAGAAAAATATTCCATTGTTATCCAGGTGGGCGCCTGATGCAAAAATTAAAAATGCAGAAAAATATTCCCTTGTTATCCAGATGGGCACCTGATGCAAAAATTAAAATGCAGAAAAATATTCCCTTGTTATGCAGGTGGGCGAATATTCCCTTATTATCCAGGTGGGCGCCTGATGCAAAAATTAAAATGCAAAAAAATATTCCCTTGTTATCCAGGTGGGCGCCTGATGCAAAAATTAAAATGCAGAAAAATTACTCCCTTGTTATCCAGATGGGCGCCTGATGCAGAAATTAAAAATGCAGAAAAGTATTCCCTTGTTATCCAGGTGGGCGCCTCATGCAAAACATTAAAAATAAAGAAATGTATTCCCTTGTTATATAGGTGGGCGCCTGATGCAAAAATTTAAAATATGGAAAAGTATTTCCTTATTATCCAGGTGGGCGTCTGATGCAGAAATTAAAAATGCGAAAAAATATTCCCTTGTTATCCAGGTGGGCGCCTGATGCAGAAAAGTAAAATGCAGAAAAATATTCCCTTGTTATCCAGGTGGGCGCCTGATGCAAATATTAAAAATGCAGAAAAGTATTCTCTTGTTATCCAGATGGGCGCCTGATGCAAAAATTAAAATGCAAAAAAATATTCCCTTGTTATCCAGGTGGGTGCCTGATGCAAAAATTAAAAATGCAGAAAAATATTCCCTCAGTTTAATAACTGGGTGTAGCTTTTAAAATAAAAGGTAATACCTCCCTCGATGTTCGGGTAGGTTCCTGATTATTGATTCTTCCATCGTGGATTCCTTCCTTCATTGTTGCTTTCTTTGATTGTTTCTCCCACATTGGTCACATTCACTTTAAAGTGATTAGTAAGAATTTGAATCTTTTGTCCATGTCTTAATCATCGAACAACTTATTAGTTATAAAATGATGGTTAGCAACTGCCATTCTTGTTGGCCTCGCTTCCACCATCTGCCTCATCTTGCTTTGTACTGCTTTGTCGTATTTTCCTGATTGTTTTCCTAATTCTTCCATTGTAATCCCCTTTTATTTTCTCTTTTTATTTCTTCTTCTCTTTTATACCCATTGGCTATATGACCGCCATATGTTATTTTATTTTCCTGTTGTTCTTTGAAGGACCCAGTATCATTGTGTCATCTAACATGAGAAGCTGGTAATTAGCTTTCAATTGGCAATGGGTTTTGAACAAATAGAATGAAATGCAATGACCCTGAATTTAGGGGTGAGGATATTTTTGAAGTAAAAGACAAAACTTATCTGGGTAGGAAGGCTGATTCCTTTGACCATGCCATGCATTTGGATTTCCAACCCAGTCTGTCCAACCAAATCCTTGCTGACTTTAATTTCTCCTTTCATCAACCCAGATCATCCCTCATTTTTGCCTTATGGTACCCGTTAGGGTTTTCACCAATAAGACACTCTCATTTTATTTTCTCTCAACTCACATTCGCCCTATGGTGCCCGTGAGGGTTTTCACCAATAAGTCTCTCTCATTTTTATTTTTTCTCAACACACATTCGCCTTATGGTGCCCGTGAGGGTTTTCACCAATAAGATTCTCTCATATAGTTTTTTGTTTTTTCATCTTCAAACCCCCGGGTATTATCCTTGATATGTTTCCTTTATTCTCATTGCATTGTCATTCCCTGGAATTTAATCAAAAGGTCTTTCTTTGGACCATAATGTGGCTTTTAGATGGGTTGTAACGACCCGGCCGGTTGTTATTGAAATTTACGCTCCAATCCCTAATTAATCGTTTCCCCTAAGTTCATTTCTGCAATTGTGGTTTGTCGGGAGGTTCGGTTCTAGAATTTGGGTGTTTTGGGACACTTAGTCCCCAAATGAGAGCTTTATAGTTGAAATACGGCCCGTATTCAAAACAGTGTTAAGACGACCTCGGAAAAGAAATCCGATGGTTCCATTAGCTCTGTTAGGTGATTTCAGGGTTGGGAGCGCATTCGGAATGTATTTTGGAGGTCTGTAGCTCATTTAGGCTTGAAATGCCAAAGTTTGGAATTTTTGGAAATCCGGTCGATAGGTGAGATTTTGATCCGGGAGTCGAAATGGAATTTCAATAGTTTCAGTAGCTTCGTTAGGTGATTTTAGATATGTCTGCAAATTTTCATGTCATTCGGACATCGTTTGGTCGGGTTTTTGATTGGATGTTGGTTTCAGAAGTTCTAGTTGAAACATAGGCTTGAATTTGCCTTGATTTGATGATTTACGTGTTTAAAGGTGTGTTTTTATGATTGGAACAAGTCCGTATCGTGTTTTGGAGTAAGTTGGTGGTTTTCGTTGGTGTCCCGGGGGCCTCGAGGTGAATCCAGGGGTCCAATCGGACCAATTCTTGCATTTTAGAAGTGTTGTTGGCTGCTGGTATGTGTTGCAAACTAGTACTCTATGCAATCGCATAGAAGGTTTCTATGCGATCGCGGAAAGGGCCATGTGATCTTGTAGCTTTGGATGATTGTGCTCTGTGATCGCATAAAGGTCTATGCGCTCTGCGATCGCATAAAGATCTATGCGATCGCATAGTGTTAGGAGTAGGGGGTCCCAGGCCTTTTAGTTTGTTCTATGCGATCGCGTAGCTTGGAGTGCGACCGCATAGTGCTGTTATGTTAAGCTATGCGATCGCAGAGCTTAGTGTGCGATCGCATGGTGTAAAGTGGTGGGCTAGGAAGTTTTTTCTATGCGATCACAATGGATGTGATGCGATCGCATAGAGTAAATACCTGGGCAGACAGAATCAGAATATAACACTTCATCCGCGAGGGTTTCACCATTTTTACAAAAATTCAAGCTAGGGAGCTCGGTTTTGAGTGATTTCTCGCGTGATTTTCAGAGACAATTGTTGGGTAACAATTTCTCACTCCCTTGTGATCATTATTCACTAATCTAAACTCAATTTCTTCCTTTAATTTCGGAATTGAGATGTAAAATTGGGGTAGTTTCATAGAAGAAACTTTGACGATTTAGAGGGGCAAACGAACTCAGATTTCTATAAATTTTATATGGTTAGACTCATGAGAGTACGAGGGTTCTGAAAAAATAAAAATATTTCAATTCCGAGCCAATGGCTGCATGGGTATTTTGGTCATTTCACCCACTTTCACGTTATAGCTTTAATTTTATCATTGTAATTAGTTACTTGCGATGTTATTTACACTGTGTAATTGGTTTGACTAGATTTGGCCCACTCGGAGTCGGATACTCATGGCAAGAGAGTCGTTTCTTAACGGCTTTGTACTGGAATTGAGGTAAGTGACTTGTCTAACCTTGCGTGGGGTAACCTTCTCCCCTAGGATATTATGTGTTGAGTTACATGCCTTGTACGCAAGGTGACGGGCGTGTACTTGCACAGATTGTTGAAAAACCACCTTATTTGAACTGTTCAAATCGTGATATTCTTGATATTTAATTGATTAAGTTGTAAGAATTATCTTATGTTAGCTAGAGAAGCATTATTAGATAGGATTATCTATCCAAGTGCCTACATGTCTTAATTGAACTTCCTGGAACATTGGGGACTGGATTTGGTGTAAATTGTAGCTATGTACTTCATATTTCTCTGTGTTTTCCCTCTTATTGGTTGTGTTTGTGTTTGTGGACTGCGGGTTCAATTCCCGGAGATCCTGAGATATTGAGATATGGACTGCGGGTTCAATTCTCGGAGATCCGAGGGCTGCGGGCTCGATTCCCAGAGACCCAGAGATACTGATCTACGGACTATGAGTTCAATTCCCGGAGATCCTGTGAGACTGATGTATGGACTGCAGGTTCAATTCCCGGAGATCCTGAGATATTGAGATACAGACTGCAGGTTCAATTCCCGGAGATCCAAGGGCTGCGGGTTCGATTCCCGGAGACCCAGAGATACTGATATATGGACCGCGGGTTCAATTCCCGGAGATCCTGTGAGACTGATGTATGGACTGCTGGTTCGATTCCCAGAGATCCTGAGCTGTTGAGTATAGAGAGGGACTACGGGTTCAATTCCCGGAGATCCTGGGCTTGTTGATTTGTATTTTGTTGTATTGGTTACTCCTTGTTAGCTTAATTGTAGACGGTTACAGTATTTACTTTATTGCTGTTATTTCAGTCTTATTCTTACTTGAACTGCTCGATATTATTATCATCATTATGTTATTTTTTCTCGGTAGGGCCCTAACCTTCCTCGTCACTACTCCATCGAGGTTAGTCTTGGCACATACTAAGTACCACCATGGTGTACTTATACTACTCTTCTGCACACTTTTGTTGTGCAGATCCAGGTACATCAGATCATGCACATTACAGGTGATATAGGAGCACCTTCAGAAGACTTGAGGTATGATCTGCTACGTCTGCAGATCAGGAAAGTCTTCGTCTATTCTCATTAGTGATATCAGCTATTTCCTTATTTCCGTTGTATAGACACTCTTGATGTATAGAGCCACAGTTGTACTTTTTCTTAGTCTGTGTTGCCCGTGAGTTTCCAGGTCTTGGTAGTGTGTTTTCTTCTGCTATTTGGCGAAGTGTATATACCGAGCGACACTTATTACATTTCTTTTACATCATTCCGCTGTTATTTTAACTTTTGTTCATGAAAGTATATATTCCACATTGTGTTAGGCTTACCTAGTCGTGAAGACTAGGAGCCGTCATGATATGTTCACGATTCATGAACTAGGGCCGTGACAAGTTGGTATCTGAGCTCTAGGTTCATAGGAGTCATGGGATACAGACCGGTTATTTAGAGTCTCGCTGATCGATACGGAGACGTCTGTATTTATCTAAGAGAGGCTATGTAACTGTTTAGGAAACTCTTCATTTCTTTTGAATTCCGTGTCGTGCGATATTTTGGCACCAAATATAAACTTCTATTTTCTACTCTCTCACAGATGGTGAGGACAAGTGCTACTCGTAAGGATCAGGCACACGCACCCCCTACTGCTGCCGCCAGAGGCCGGGGCCGTGGTAAAGGTCGAGGACGCACCTGAGGTGCAGCCACAACACCCGCGTGCATTGTCGCTGAGGCACCACCGGTGGATCAGGTTAGAGCGCAGTCACCTGGTACACCGACTATAGCTGTTACTACTCCAGCACTCCAGGAGACCCTTGCACTAGTTTAATAGCATGTATACTACTTTAGCTTAGGCGGGGTTGCTTCCTCTCACTGCAACTACATCTCAGGCCGGGGGAGTGGCCCAGACTCCCACAGCCGTTACACCTGAGCAGCGAGTGCTCGTGGGGCAGGTTCCATAGATTATTACTATACCTCTTGCTGCCCTAGTACAGCCTGGAGGTGGGCCAGCTGCCTCCGAGGACGAGCAGCGTAGATTAGAAAGGTTCAAGAAATATGATCCCCCAATGTTCAGTGGCTTGGCTTCGGATGATACATTGGGATTTCTGGAGGAGTGTCGTCGTATCCTCCGTACTATTTGTATAGTGGAGACGAGTGGGGTTTCCTTTACTGCTTTTCAGCTTCGTGGGGCAGCTTATGATTGGTGGCGCACGTATGAGTTAGATAGTCCAGATGAGTCTGCCTCGTTGACATGGACACAGTTTTCTGATATGTTTTTTAGGGAGTTTGTTCCCCAGAGCCTTAGGGATACATGGCGATCGGAGTTTCAGCAGTTGCGTTGGGGCTCTATGACAGTATTAGAGTATGCTATTAGTTTCACCCGGTTAGCCAGGCATGCACCGGCCTTGGTAGCCACGGTCCGGGAGAGAGTGCGGAGGTTTATTGAGTGCCTTATTCTGCCGATCCGGTCCAGCATGGCTAGGGAGCTGGAGACAGATGTACCATATTAGTAGGCGGTGATTATTGCCAGGTGGATCGAGAGTATGCTCCCTAGAGAGAGAGAGGACAGAGGAAGGCTAAGAGGTCTCATGAGTCGGGTCTTTTCTCTGGTGCCCGTACTTCAGCAGTCGGTCGTTTTGGCAGGGGTTATTCAGGTCATCCAATTAATTCAGCATTGCCTGCAGCTGGTAGTACTCCAGCTCTTCCAGCACCTCAGGAGCCTTATTATGCTCCCTCAGTTTCCAGTGCGCCTCCTGCGCGGGGTACCTCGAGGGGTTAGTCCAGCGGGGGCGAGGCCGGTCAGTCACAGCCACCGTGTCCTCCCAGAGCTTGTTTTGAGTGTGGGGATACTCGCCATATAGTTAGGGAGTGCCCCAGGCATAGGAGAGGAGCACATCCATAGACTTTGCAGCCTCAGTGTGGTTCACAAGGTCAGCAGGCCATCCTTCCAGCCCCAGCTGCCAACCCACCTGCCCAGCCAGCCATGGGCGAGGATTAGGGTGCCAGAGGCCGCCCTCAAGAGAGGGGTCAGGCCAAATTTTATGTTATTCCTGATCGCGCTGTAGGTGTTGCCTCCGATTCTGTTATCACAGGTATTATCTTTGTTAGTCATAGAGAGGCGTCGGTTCTATTCGATCCTGGTTCTACTTTTTCATATGTGTCCTCTTATTTTGCTTCACATCTGTGTGTCCCTCGAGATTCTTTGAGTTCCCCCATTTATGTATCTACTCCGGTGGGAGATTCTTTTGTTGTGGACCATGTGTATCGGTCGTGTTTGGTCACTATTTGTGGTTTTGAGACCAGAGCTGATCTGTTATAGCTTGGTATGGTTGATTTCGATATTATTCTGGGCATGGACTGGTTGTCGCCCCATTATGCTATTCTTGATTGTCACGCCAAGACTGTGACGCTGGCTATGCTAGGCATTCCACGTATTGAGTGGAGTGGTACTCTAGATCACACCCCATCCATGTTATTTCCTTTCTCAAAGCTCAGCGTATGGTTGAGAAGGGGTTTACAGATTATCTAGCTTATGTGAGGGATGTCAGTGTTGACACTCCTTCCATTGATTCTGTCCCAGTGGTACATGAATTCTCTGATGTATTTCCAGCTGATCTCCCGAACATGCCACCCGACAGAGATATCGACTTTGGTATTGACTTATTGTCGGGCACTCAGCACATTCCTATTCCTCCGTACTGCATGGATCCTCATGAGTTGAAGGGTTTGAAGGATTAGCTACAGGAGTTGTTGGGTAAGGATTTCATTCGGTCTAGTGTTTCACCTTGGTGTGCTCCTATGTTGTTTGTGAAGAACAAGGACGGTTCTATGCGTATGTGTATTGACTATCGCCAGTTGAACAAAGTTACAGTAAAGAACCGGTATCCCTTGCCACGTATTGATGACTTATTTGACCAGCTACAGAGCGCACATGTGTTCTCCAAGATTGATATGCGCTCTGGTTATCATCAGCTGAAGATTCGACAGCCTGATATCCCGAAGACTGCCTTCAGGACTCGGTATGGTCACTATGAGTTTCTCATTATGTCTTTCGACCTGACTAATGCCCCAGTAGCTTTTATGCATTTGATGTACAGTATATTCAGGACATATCTTGACTCGTTCGTGATTGTTTTCATTGATGATATTTTGGTATATTTACGGAATCGGGAAGAGCACGAGCAGCACCTGAGGATAGTGCTTCAGACTCTGAGGGAGAAGCAATTATATGTAAAGTTCTCTAAATGTGAATTCTAGCTGAGTTCAATGGCATTTCTAGGCCACGTGGTGTCGAGCGAGCGTATTCGAGTAGATCCGAGGAAGGTGGAGGCCGTGCAGAGTTTGCCCAGGCCCTCCTCAGCTACTGAGATTCGTAGCTTCCTTGGCTTGGCGGGTTATTGCTGTAGTTTTGTAGAGGGTTTCTCCTCGATCGCAGCACCTATGACCAGGTTGACCCAAAAGGGTGCCCCTTTTCAGTGGACAGAGGAGTGTGAGGCGAGCTTTCAAAAGCTCAAGATAGCTTTGACTTCGGCCCCTATCTTGATGTTGCCTACTGGTTTGGGGTCCTATATGGTAAATTCTGATGCATCACAAGTTGGACTCGGTGCAGTATTGATGCAGGATAGTAGGGTGATTGCCTACGCATCCCGACAGCTGAAGGTACATGACTAGAACTACCCTGTCCGCGATCTTGAGCTAGCTGCCATTGTTCACGTCTTGAAAGATTTGGTGTCATTATTTGTATAGGGTTCCTTGTGAGGTCTACACTGATCATCGGAGCTTGCAGCACTTACTTAAGCAGAAGGACCTGAACATGCATCAGAGGAGATGGTTGGAGCTATTAAAGGACTATGATATTACTATCCTCTATCATCCGAGCAAGGCCAATGTAGTTGTCGATGCCTTGAGTCGCCGGGCGGAGAGTTTGGGAAGTTTGGCATATCTACCAGCTTCGGAGAGGCTTGTGATGTCCAAATTGATTGCTAAAAAGCAATAGATATGGTCGCAGCAATATAATTTACCCAACTATGAGTCGGGGTCGAATCCCACAGAGAACAATATGTAAGCGATTGGGTATGTAAGAAAATTATCGGTAGTTGTGCAATGCCAAACACTAAGAATGGTGGTAGAAATAGTATTTATACCTAAATGCGAAAATGTAAACTAACCTAGAAAGCAAGTAAAATGATCAATGGCTACAAGTATGGTTGCTTTAGGAATTACACTAAAGTGGTCATGGACTTGCTAGTAATCATGCTTCTTTAAATACTTATAATTGATTTATTAAACTATTCGGGTTGTTGATTATAATGTTAATAATATACATAAGAATCTTTCGAGTTCTTATGAATCTATCCAAGTTAATTCAATACCTATATGTCTATGGTATTAATATTAACAAGAATGCATTTACAACTCTTATTCTTCCACCAAACAAGGCAATTAAGTATATGTCTATCTTAATTGCAAATCTGTCACCCGATGCCCGGGATTCAAATATTGTTCTATTTGATTTTATATACAACCAAGAATTTCCTTTGTCAAGTTTAATTCAAGTTTCGTAAATAATATTTCACTGTTAGCTACGCAGTAAAATAATTAAGATCAAAATCAAATAAACAACCCATAACAATAAATTCAATATATTCAATCTAAGCTTCAAATAACAAGATCATCTATTTATTACATAAGCACAACAAGGTATTTAATCCACACTTTAAACATGAATATTCCCATAAACAAGATTCACGTGTTGGAAATAAATATTACACACTTAAATATTCAATACAAAGCAAGGAGATAAAGAAATAAACATAAATAGGTATGAAAATCTTAACCACAAGCTTCAATCTTCAAGACCCAAGTGTGTGTGCAAAACCTAGCTTCCAAAAATGTTCTCTCTAGTTCTAAGAACTGAAAATAAGCCAAAGATGTCTAAAAAATCTGCTGGGACGAGTATAAAACTGATTTGGGGTGAAAAATAATGTGAAATGTCGAAATTGCCCAGAACAGGCCCAGATATAGGACAAAAGGCCATTGCGATCGCATAGATATAGGACTTACAACACTGTGTTCGTACAGCACCAACTGCGATCGTATAGATACAATATCTCAAATTATGCGATCGCATACAGACTATTACGTTCGCATAGAGTTAGTGACCAGCAGCTGACCAGCCCACATTTACACTATGCGATCGCAATAATGTACAATGCGTTCGCATAGCTTTAAGTTTCTTGGCCTATGCGGTCGCACTCCTTTTATTGCGATCGCATAGAGTAAAAACTGGGCAGACTTCATTTTCCCATTTTAGCTTCCTTTTGACTGGTTTTCACTTGGTTTCTTCGCTATTACTTCTAAATCACATACAACATGTAAAATAGAAGTAAATGGCATTAAATACACGATTTTATCACTCAAACATATCAAAAGTATAGGTTTAAAGACAAGATAAGTTGGTAAAATACCAACTTATCACACCCCCAAACTTGAACTATTGCTTGTCCTCAAGCAACAAAAGCAACAAAATCTCTTCCATAGTGGTTAACCCAACAATATATAGATATCATGCCAAGCGAAAAAGAAAGTCTATTTTTTGCACAAATGCATGACTTTGATTGGTACCAACGATTACTCCAAGGCATATGAATTATTAAGCACTTCACATATACTTCATTATACTTCAAGTGCTCAAACACTAATGAAAATCAAAGTAGCAACCAAGTCATGACACTAAAGCTTCAAAATTTGCCTCTATATCACAATCAACTTAGTTTGGTCATTCTTATCAATTGAAAATGATATTAGATTCACAACTAAATTCTCATGTTCCCTTACCTTCAAGAGAGGATCCCACACTCAGAAATCTCGATTTAAATCAAAATTGGGATATCAAATGGAAAGAATTAACTCGCTCTCAAAAAGATGTTCAAATGCAAACAAGTAGTACCATAGGCTTGCCCTTTATGTATTCCTCCACTAATGTAGACAACTTAGTTCAAAATTAATTAGGACTTAAAAGATTGTAGTTTAGGCATTTAGTTAAGGTAAGGCACAATTTAAAGTGACCCAAAACTTTCCCAAGAACTACAAGATTCACAATTAAAGTTCACTTCCTTCAAAGATATTTTCCACCCTTTTTTCACTTTTCAATCCACACCTAGTCCTTTATTTACAATATATATATATATATATATATATATATATATATATATATATATATATATTCTTCACCAATTATTTTACATACCTTTCACCTTCTCAAATCAATTCCATATCACAACTTTCCCAACTTTCACCCCCAAACTTAGGCTTTTTAGCCTACATAAACACTTTCAAGGTACTTTAGGGAAGTAGGGTGCCAAAAGATATAACATTTAAGAACAAAGGATTTAAGCATGTAACATGGTTGCCAAAAAAAAAGGTTAAAGGCTCAAAATTGGTTGACTAGGGAAAATATTTAAGGGTAGGAAAATTTAAATATACTAGTGATACAATGAAGGCCTAATATCATTTATCAAACTAAGTTAGTCTATAATTTCGCCTCAAAACATATTCCGGGCAAGTTCTAGGCCACAAGTACTACAAAAGAACTTACAAATAAAACTCACCGCACATGACACATGAAAACTCAAATGGAATACAAATCCACAATCCAATTAACACAAATGACTCAAGGAGGTTATATAGCATACAAGAAGCTATTTAGTGAATTAAAGAGCCAAAAATTGAATCAAAAAGGTCATGACATTCTTACTTCAATTGTTTTCTTTTTCACCAACCAAAAATTCATATGCCAAGGTTTAAAATATGTTGGTACCAAGCAAGTCACATTTTTATCAATGGGCACAAATCCCAACTCAACCCATTTATTTTCCCAAATTAACAAAAACTAAATTTAACCACAAGACTAACTCCCTATAATTTATTTCTATAATTACCCGGTTCAAGAAAAGAAAAATTTTGCATCCTTGGAAAAAGAATCCTGGTATAAATAAAACCAAGTATATCGCCATTAACACCAAGCATACTAAAATAAAACTGCTATAAAGAAAAGAAACAACAAAAACATTAAGAAGCTAATGAAAATGACGTACTAAACATACTACATTCATCATACTAATACCACACATGATATAATAACTAAAAAAAATCATAGTACAAATCTGCCAAAGAAGAAAATAGAATTATAGCAGTTCTACAAGAAGCCACCCCCAACAAAACATATTGCATTGTCCCCAATGCAACAAAACATAATAGAGAAAAATGGTGGAAAGTGCTCCCTGAATACTGCATCACTCGGAGCTTGAGGTAGTAGGGAATTTGAGCTCCAGGTCCTCCTCATCATCATCATCATCCTATGAGCCACAAAGTGAACTCAGCTTATGCATCATTCGCGACAGAAATTTGCTTTTCTTCTTTTCATGTTCTTTGAATTACAACTATTGCCTCTCCACTTTTCCTTGCCTCCGGCTCAGGTCATCTAGTCTGGTCTTGATTTCATTTTGATCCCACACCACATCATCCAAGGTCGGTGGCTTCTTCTTACCGAACCCAGTAGAAGTACCCTCGACAGATGGAATAGATGGATCAGATGGTCCAGTGGGAAGACCTGCAACAAGCTATCGAACTACCTGTCATTTTCCAACGTTGGAATTGTGTGGTGATACGGGAGTTGAACTACACGAGTCAATGGAGGATTGCGAGGAAGAAAAACTCATGCCATACATTTTACAATTTGAGGAAACAAGAAAGCGAAATGACATCGTACAATAATGTTGTGACACGACGCAAACAACATTTCCACTTTTCTCGCCACTTGGATGATATGAATTGGGCACCTAGCTTGTGACCACGAGCGACGGGGGGGTGGTAAGTTGATGACCGAGCCAATGCTTAGATTCTTCATTTTGCATTTCTTGGCTCTCAAGTGAGGAATGTCATTTTGCTTTCTTGTTTCCTCAAATTGTAAAATGTATGGCATGAATTTTTCTTCCTCGCAATCCTCCATTGACATCCTCATTTTCCCCCGAACTAGAGTCAATATCAACCATATTTGCATTTACACCGGTTGACTATAATTCCATATTTCTTTTGGCATCATTAATAATATCTTGGTCAAATAGTTAAAATTCCTCTTTTTGCTCCACAAGCTGGCCAGTATCCACAAAAATTGGTTGTAGGGCATCAGATGCCTCAACCTTTTTATTCAATTGAGCATGCAAGTCATGGATATCTGAGACAAATTGGTCTATCTCTTGTTGTAGCTCAATTCTTGCTTCTATTAGTTGTTCTGTCATATTTAAAAGACCATCACGTAAAAAGTCATGAAATTTTATCAATTGAGCTTGTTCCTCTAGCCAAGATTGGCTCACTATATCTGCTTCTTATAAATTATCTTCTGGTGAGAACTCGCTCTCTTTAGTCACTTCCTCCGCTTCGGCTTTCATTCTCGTGATTGCTGCACTAATTCTTTGTATAGCCTGTCGAATTTCATCTTGTTGCTCAACTGTTTGCCTTATGATGTCCTTAATAGGAGCTTTACTTTTCATATGATCCACTTCCTTGGCCGTATAATTTTCATCAAAACAAGTAGATTCATCATAGTAGGGGCTTAGGGAGGGGAAAGACAAAGATGCACAATAATCCCAATGACCATTTTGGCCACCACACTTATCACAAATACTCCACTCATGGGTTTGAAATTATGCGCACAATCCACCCCCGGGAGAATTTAAACAATTGTTCCCCGGCAACGGCGCCATTTATGATGACGTCCAAATAGGCTGCTAAAAAGCAGTAGATACGGTCGCAGCAATATAATTTACCCAACTATGAGTCGGGGTCGAATCTCATAGAGAACAATTTGTAGGTGATTAGGTATGTAAGAAAATTATTGCTAGTTATGCAATGCCAAACACTAAAAATGGTGGTAGAAAGAGTATTTATACCTAAATGCAAAAATGTAAACTAACCTAGAAAGCAAGTAAAATGATCAATGGCTACAAGTATGGTTGCTTCGGGAATTACACTAAAGTGGTCATGGACTTGCTAGTAATCATGCTTCTTTTAATACTTATAATTGATTTATTGAACTATTCGGGTTGTTAATTATAACGTTAATAATATACATAAGAATCTTTCGAGTTCTTATGAATCTATCCAAGTTAATTCAATACATATATGTCTATTGTATTAATATTAACAAGAATGCATTTATAACTCTTATTCTTCAACCAAACAAGGCAATTAAGTATATGTCTATCTTAATTGCAAATCCTTCACCCGATGCCCGGGATTCAAATCTTGTTCTATTTGATTTTTTATGCAACCAAGAATTTCCTTTGTCAAGTTTAATTCAAGGTTCGTAAATAATATTTCACTGTTAGCTATACAGTAAAATAATTAAGATCAAAATCAAATAAACAACCCACAACAATAAATTCAATATATTCAATCTAAGCTTCAAATAACAAGATCATCTATTTAATACATAATCACAACAAGGTATTTAATCCACACTTTAAACATGAATATTCACATAAACAAGATTCAAGTGTTGGAAATAAATACTACAAACTTAAATATTCAATACAAAGCAAGGAGATGAAGAAATAAACATAAATGGGTAAGAAAATCTTAACCACAAGCTTCAATCTTCAAGACCCAAGTGTGTGTGCAAAACCCTAGCTTCTAAAAATGTTCTCTCTAGTTCTAAGAACTAAAAATAAGCCAAAGATGTCTAAAAAATCTGCTGGGACGAGTATAAAACTGATTTGGGGTGAAAAAAATGAGAAATGTCGAAATTGCCCAGAACTGGCCCAGATAATACACTATGCAATCGCACAAAAGACCATTGCGATCACATAGATATAGGACTTACAACACTGCGTTTGCACAGCACCAACTGCGATCGCATAGATACAATATCTCAAACTATACGATCGCATACAGACTATTGCGTTCGCATAGAGTTAATGACCAACAGCTGACCAGCCCACATTTACACTATGCGATCGCAATAGTGTACAATACGTTCGCATAGGTTTAAGTTTCTTGGACTATGCGATCGCACTCCTTTCATTGCTATCGCATAGAGTAAAAACTAGGCAGACTTCATTTTCCCATTTTAGCTTCTTTTTTACTGGTTTTCACTTGGTTTCTTCGCTATTACTTCTAAATCACATACAACCTGTAAAATAGAAGTAAATAGCATTAAATACACGATTTTATCACTCAAACATATCAAAATTATATGTTTAAAGACAAGATAAGTTGGTAGAATACCAACTTATCAGAGGCCTATGGTGATGGATGTTCAGGCCTTAGCCAGGCAGTTTGCTAGACTGTATCTTTAAGAGCCCAGCCGGGTTCTGGACTGTGTGGTTTCTCGGTCTTCTTTAATTGATCACATCAAAGAGCAACAATTTGATGACACTTATTTGAAGGATCTTTAGGACAAGGTTCGGCGTGGTGATGCCCGAGATGTCACCATTGGGGATGATGGAGTGATGAGGATGCAGTGGCGTATTTGTGTGCCCAATGTAGATGATCTTCGAGAGATGATTCTAGCAGAGGCCCATAGCTTGCGGTATTCCATCAATCCAGGTGCCGCGAAGATGTATCAGGACTTGAGGCAGCATTACTGCTGGAGGTAGATGAAGAAGGATATAGTTGACTATGTTTCTAGGTGCCTCAACTGCCAGCAGGTGAAGTATGAGCATCAGCGTCCGGGTGGGTTAATGCAGCAAATTGAGATCCTATAGTGGAAATTGGAGCACATCACCGTGGACTTCGTATCTGGACTTCCATAGACGGTGAGGAAGTTTGATTCCATTTGGGTCATTCTAGATCGGCTGACCAAGTTCACTCATTTCATACATGTGTTCACCACTTACTCATCGGAGCGACTGGCAGAGATCTACATCAGGGAGATAGTCCGGCTGCATGGTATTCCAGTCTCCATCATTTTAGACAGAGGCACTCAGTTAACTTCACGGTTCTGGAGAGCCATGCAGCAATAGTTAGGTACTCGGGTGGAGCTGAGCACATCGTTTCACCCCCAGACGGATGGCCAGTCCGAGCGCACTATTCAAATTTTAGAGGATATGCTCCGTGCGTGCCTGATTGAGTTTGGAGGGTCATGGGATCATTTCTTGCCACTGGCAAAGTTTGCTTATAACAATATCTATTAGTCCATCATTCAGATAGTACCGTGTGAGGCTCTATATGGTAGGAGATGCAGGTCCCCCGTGGGTTGGTTCGAGTCGGGCAAGGCCAGGCTGCTAGGTACTGAGATGGTCCAGGACGCAATGGACAAGGTCAAGGTGATTCAGGATAGACTTCGTGCAGCCCAGTCTAGAAAGAAGAGTTATGCGGACAAGAAGGTCTACGATGTGGCTTTAATGGTTGGCGAGCGGTTTCTACTCCGGGTCTCGCCCATGAAGGGCGTCATGAGGTTTGGGAAGAAGGGGAAGCTGAGTCCGAGATTCATTGGCCCTTTTGAGATTTTGAGGCGTGTTGGGGAGGTTGCTTATGAGGTGGCCTTACCTCCCAGCCTAGATGGAGTCCATCCCGTATTTGATGCCTCAATGCTCCAGAGATACCATGGCGACCCGTCGCACGTGTTGGATTTCACTTATGTTCAGCTAGACAAGGATCTGTCTTATGTTGAGGAGCCAGTGGCCATTTGGACAAGAAAATCAGGAAGCTGAGATCAAAGAACATTGCTTCACTGAAGGTCCAGTGGCGGGGGCGGCCGGCTGAGGAGGAGACATGGGAGACCGAGCAAGATATGTGCAGCCAGTGCCCTCATCTCTTCACCACTCTAGGTATGTTTTCTATGCTCATTCGAGGACGAACGAATCTTTAAGTTTGGGAAGATGTAACGACCCGGCCGATCGTTTTTGAAATTTACACCCCGATCCCTAAATAACTATTTCCCCTAAGTTCATTTCTGCTATTGCGGTTTGCCGGGAGGTTCGGTTCTAGAATTTAGAGTGTTTTGGGATACTTAGTCCCCTAATGATAGCTTTATAGTTGAAAAAATGGCCCGTATTCAGAACAGTGTTAAGACGACCTCGGAATAGAAATCCGATGGTTCCAAAGCTCCGTTGGTGATTTCGGGGTTGGGAGCGCATTCGTAATGTATTTAGGAGGTATGTAGCTCATTTAGGCTTGAAATGCCAAAGTTTGGAATTTTTGGAAATCCGATCGATAGGTGAGATTTTGATCCGGGAGTCGGAATGGAATTTCGATAGTTTCAGTAGCTTCGTTAGGCGATTTTAGATATGTCTGCACAAGTACACACCTGTCACCTCACGTACGAGGCATTTAAATCAACATATAATATACTAGGGGAGAAGGTTCCCCATCGCAAGGTTAGACAAGTCACTTACCTCAATTCCGGTACAAAACCGCTAAGAAACGACTCTCTTGCCACGAGTAGCTGACTCTGAGTGGCCCAAATCTAGTCAAACCAATTACACAGTATAAATAACATCGCAAATAACTAATTACAATGATAAAATTAAAGCTACGACGCAAAATTGGGTGAAATGACCAAAATACCCCTGCAACCATCGCCTCCGAATCAAAATATTTTTACGTTTTCAGAATCCTCGTACTCTCACGAGTCTAACCATATAAAATTTATCTAAATCATAGTTCGTTTGCCCCTCCAAATCGTCAAAGTTTCTTCTATGAAACTACCCCTATTTTACACCTCAATTCCAAAATTAAAGGGAAAAATTGAGTTTAGATTAGTGAATAATGATCACAAGGGAGTGAGAAATCGTTACCCAACAATTGTCTCTGAAAAGCACGCGAGGAATCACTCAAAACCGAGCTCCCCAGCTTGAGTTTTTGAAAAAATGATGAAACCATCGCGGATGAAGTGTTATATTCTGATTCTGTCTGCCCAGGTATTTACTCTATGCGATCGCATCACATCCATTGCAATCGCATAGAACAAACTTCCCAGCCCACCACTTTACACTATGCGATCGCACACTAAGCTCTGCGATCGCATAGCTTAACATAACAGCACTATGCGATTACACTCCAACCTACGCGATCGCATAGAACAAACTAAAGGGTCTGGGACCCCCTACTCCTTATACTATGCAATCGCATAGACCTTTATGTGATCGCAGAGCACAATCATCCAAAGCTATGCGATCGCATAGCCCTTTCCGCGATTGCATAGAACAAAAATTTGGTCTCCTCCCAAACCTTCTATGTGATCGCATCACCCCTATGCGATCGCATAGAGTACTCATCTGCAACACATACCAGTAGCCAACAGCACTTCTAAAATGCAAGAATTGGTCTGATTGGATCCCCGGATTAGAGTTTGCTTATAACAATATCTATCAGTCCAATATTCATATGGCAACGTTTGAGGCTCTATATGGTAGGAGATGCAGGTCCCCGTGGGTTGGTTCGACCCGGGCGAGGCCAGGCTGATAGGTACTGAGATGGTCTAGGATGCAATGGACAAGGTCAAGGTGATTCGGGATAGACTTCGTGCAGCCCAGTCTAGACAGAAGAGTTATGCGGACAAGAAGGTCCACGATGTGGCTTTTATGGTTGGCAAGCGGGTTCTGCTTCGGGTCTCGCCCATGAAGGGCGTCATGAGGTTTGGGAAGAAGGGGAAGCTGAGTCCGAGATTCATTGGCCCTTTTGAGATTTTGAGGCATGTTGGGGAGGTTGCTTATGAGCTGGCCTTACCTCCTAGCCTAGTTGGAGTCCATCCCGTATTTCATATCTCAATGCTCTAGAGATACCATGGCGACCTGTCGTATGTGTTGGATTTCACTTCTGTTCATCTAGACGAGGATCTGTCTTATGTTGAGGAGCCAGTGGCCATTTTGGACAGGCAAATCGGGAAGCTGAGATCAAAGAACATCGCTTCAGTGAAGGTCCGGTGGCGGGGGCAGCCGGCCAAGGAGGCAACTTGGGAGATTGAGCAGGATATGCGCAGCCAGTACCCTCATCTCTTCACCACTCCAGGTATGTTTTCTATGCTCGTTCGAGGATGAACGAATCATTAAGTGTGGGAAGATGTAATGACCCGGCCGGTATTTTTTGAAATTTATGCCCCGATCCCCAATTAACTGTTTCCCCTAAGTTGATTTCTCTTATTGTGGTTTGCCGGGATGTTCAGTTCTAGAATTTGGAGTGTTTTGGGACACTTAGTCCCCAAATGAGAGCTTTATAGTTGAAAAATGGCCCGTATTTGGAACAGTGTTAAGACGACCTCGGAATAGATGGTTCCATTAGCCCTGTTAGGTGATTTCGGGGTTAGGAGCACGTTCGGAATGTATTTTGGAGGTCTGTAGCTCATTTAGGCTTGAAATGCCGAAGATTGGAATTTTTGGAAATCCGATCGATAGATAAAATTTTGATCCGGGAGTCGGAATGGAATTTTGACAGTTGTAGTAGCTTCGTTAGGTAATTTTAGATATGTGTGCAAATATTTAGGTCATTCGGACATCATTTGGTCGGGTTTTTGATTGGATGTTGGTTTCAGAAGTTCTAGTTGAAACTTAGGCTTGATTTGATGATTTTCGTGATTAAGGGTGTGTTTTTATGATTGGAACAAGTCCGTATCGTGTTTTGGAGTAAGTTGGTGGTTTTTGTTGGGGTCCCAAGGTCCTCGGGGTGAATCCGGGGGTCCATACTGACCAATTCTTGCATTTTAGAATGCTATTGGCTGCTCGTATGTGTTGCAGACGAGTACTCCATGCGATCGCATAGGGGTGATGCGATCACATAGAAGGTTTGGGAGGTCACCAAATTTTTGTTCTATGCGATCGTAGAAAGGGCCATGCGATCGCATAGCTTTGGATGATTGTGCTTTGCGATCGCATAAAGGTCTATGCGATCGCATAGTGTAAGGAGTAGGGGGTCCCAGACCCTTTAGTTTGTTCTATGCAATCGCGTAGTTTGGAGTACGATCGCATAGTGCTGTTATGTTAAGCTACGGGATCGCACAGCTTAGTGTGCGATCGCATAGTGTAAAGTGGTGGGCTGGGAAGTTTGTTCTATGCGATAGCAATGGATGTGATGCGATCGCATAGAGTAAACACCTAGGCAGAAAGAATCAGAATATAACACTTCATCTGCGAGGGTTTCACCACTTTTACAAAAACTCAAGCTAGGGAGCTCGGTTTTGAGTGATTTCTCGTGTTCTTTTTAGAGACAATTGTTGGTTAACGATTTCTCACTCCCTTGTGATCATTATTCACTAATCTAAACTCAATTTCTTCCTTTAATTTCGGAATTGAGGTGTAAAATTGGGGTAGTTTCATAGAAGAAACTTTGACGGATTAGAGGGGCAAACGAACTCTGATTTTGATAAATTTTATATAGTTAGACTCGTGAGAGTACGAGGGTTCTGAAAACGTAAAAATATTTCGATTCCAAGCCGATGGCTACATGGGTATTTTTGTCATTTCACCCACTTTCGCGTTGTAGCTTTAATTTTATTATTGTAATTAGTTAGTTGCAATGTTATTTATACTGTGTAATTGGTTTGACTAGATTCGGGCCACTCGGAGTCGGATAATCATGGCAAGAGAGTCGTTTCTTAGCGGTATTGTACCGGAATTGAGGTAAGTGACTTACTAACCTTGCGTGGGGAAACCTTCTCCCTAGGATATTATGGGATGATTTAAATGCCTTGGACGCGAGGTGACGGGTGTGTACTTGCGCAGATTGCTGAAAAACCTCCTTACTTGAATTGTTCAAATCGTGATATTCTTGATATTTAATTGATTCAGTTGTAAGACTTATCTGATGTTAGCTAGAGAGGCATGATTAGATAGGATTATCTGTCTAAGTGCCGACTTGTCTTAATTGAACTTCCTAGAACTTGTTGGGACTAGATTTGGTGTAAATTGTAGCTATGTACTTTATATTTCTCTGTGTTTTTCCTCTTATTGGTTGTGTTTGTGTTTGTGGACTACGGGTTCAATTCCCTGAGATCCGAGGGCTGCGGGTTCAATTCCCGGAGACCTAGAGATACTGATATACGGACTGCGGGTTCAATTTTCCGGAGATCCTAAGATATTGAGATACGGAGATCCTGTGAGACTGATGTATGGACTGTGGGTTCAATTCCCAGAGATCCTGAGATATTGAGATACGGACTGCGGGTTCAATTCTAGGAGATTCGAGGGATGCGGGTTCGATTCCCGGAGACCCAGAGATACTGATATACGTACTGCGGGTTCAATTATTGGAGATCATGTGAGACTGATGTAGGGACTGCGGGTTCGATTCCTGGAGATCCTCTGCTGTTGAGTATAGAGCGGGACTACGGGTGCAATCCTCGGAGATCCTGGACTGCGGGTTTAAAAATTACAACTCTCATAATCATCTAAACATAACTTCTGCCCCAGTTTCGATTTTGGGGAAACATGGATTTTATTTCTGTCGTGACTGAACCTCATTGAGGCTGCCTACATACCTTTCGGGGTCAAGTCAGATATATTTCATATCATAAGATCATTTCATCGTTTGACTTTTCCCGATTTTCTTCTTTTGTATATATTTTTCTCTTTTTATTCTTTTTTTCTTTTTTTCTTTTTTTCTTTTTTTCTTTTTTTTCAATCTTCTTTTTTTTTCTTTTTTTCTTTTTTCATTTCATCATTCATTTTAGTCATCATCATTGATTCTGAGATAGGGGTATGAAAGAATAATATAATAAGTCTCAAAAGGGGTAGCAATAGGTAAAGTGTTTGGATAGAGAAATAAAATGCCTTCATCATTTCAATTTCAAAATTATGACAAATACAATTGTATACATGAAAGGAATCATACGTAATATCTCTTGACTGCTTCAGAGTTAATGGCAGTCTCTACACATTTCCCTTTTACATCTGTTAGATATAAAGCTCCGTTGGACAACACCCGGGATACCATAAACGGCCCCTGCCAATTAGGCGCAAACTTTCCTTTTGCTTCTGCCCAATGTGGTAAAATACGTCTCAACACCAATTGTCCAACCTCGAATTTTTGTGGATATACTTTCTTGTTATATGATATGGCCATCCTCCGTTGATACAGCTGTCCGTGACACACTGCTGCCAATCTTTTCTCGTCAATCAAGCTCAATTGCTCTAACCGGGCCTTTACCCATTCATCATCATCAATTTCAGCCTCAACTATAATTCGGAGGGATGGTATTTCAATTTCTGCAGGTATCACTGCCTCCGTTCCGTACACCAATGAGTAAGGGGTCGCACCAATTGAAGTACGCACAGTAGTGCGATAACCCATTAGAGCAAATGGTAATTTTTCATGCCACTGCCTCGATTCCTCTACATCGGATTCAAGCCTAAGTTCTTCTAAAATTTTCGAAACTTGCATTTGATCTAAAATCCTACCTAAACACCTCTTAATGACTTGAAACTTTGCACGCATATTCAAATTCACCTAACGGAGCTACTGCAACTCCCGGAATTCCATTCCGACCCTCGGATCAAAATCTCACCTACCATCCGGAATTCACCAAAATCCAACCTTAGCCAATTCAAGCCTAATTCTTCACCGAACCTCCAAATTCAATTTCAGTTGCTCTCCTATCTCATAAATCATCCCAAAAAACTCGTCGAATCATCAGAAATCCATGCCAAATCTTCTAACTCATAAGTCAATATTCGGTTGACTTTTGCAAACTAACCTTCTCATAAATAGGCCAGCTGCCTCATCTCTAACCAAACTATATCCGAATTACTTCAAAATCTCCAAACATATATTATGAAAAATATAGAAGCATAAAATGGGGAAAACAGTACGGTAACTCCCGTGACGACGGGTCGGGTCGTTACAATCTATGGTTCGTGTTGCTCGACCCTCGGTAGTGCACAGTTTACATTCATGTTGGAGCGGGTCGTCGCCTCGGCGTGATTTGCACATGTTTATTTGTTACTTGAAAATTGTAAATGTGGAATTGGCCCTACGTGGCTTGATATAAAGTGGTAAGATAATAAGTAATAGACCCTGGAGGACCTTGATTTATTGTTGAAGGTGTTTACCTGTTTTCTGGTTTCACAATTAGTACTTCTATATAAATCCATGATTATCCTCACACTTGTAGAATATTGTTAATTGACCCCTAGTAAGTATCAAAGTTGGCCATCCCGTCTCTACATATTCGGCATTAGGCGAGATACTCACTGAGTACACGTTGATTCCATTTGGGTCATTGTGGATCGGCTGACCAAGTTCACTCATTTCATACCTGTGTTCACCACTTACTCATCGGAGCAGCTGGCGGAGATCTACATCAGGGAGATAGTCCGGCTGCATGGTATTCTAGTCTCCATCATTTTAGACAGAGGCACTCAGTTAACTTCACGGTTCTGGAGAGCCGTGCAGCAGGAGTTAGGCACTCGGGTGGAGCTGAGCACAGCTTTTCACCCCCAGACAGATGGCCAGTCCGAGCGCACTATTCAGATTTTAGAGGATATGCTTCGTGCGTGCCTGATTGAGTTTAGGGTCATGGGATCATTTTTTGCCACTGGCAGAGTTTGCTTATAACAATATCTATTAGTCCATCATTCAGATGGCACCGTGTGAGGCTTTATATGGTAAGAGATGCAGGTCCCCCATGGGTTGGTTCGAGCCGGGCGAGGCCAGGCTGCTAGGTGCTGAGATGGTCCCGGACGCAATAGACAAGGTCAAGGTGATTCAGTACAGACTTCGTGCAGCCCAGTCTAGAAAGAAGAGTTATGCGGACAAGAAGATCTGCGATGTGGGTTTAATGGTTGGCGAGCAGGTTTTACTCCGGGTATTGCCCATGAAGGGCGTCATGAGGTTTGGGAAGAAGGGGAAGCTGAGTCCGAGATTCATTGGCCCTTTTGAGATTTTGAGGCGTGTTGGGGAGGTTGCTTATGAGGTGGCCTTACCTCCTAGCCTAGCTGGAGTCCATCCCGTATTTCTTGCCTCAATGCTCTAGAGATACCATGGCAACCCGTTGCACGTGTTGGATCACTTCTGTTCAGCTAGACAAGGATCTGTCTTATGTTGAGGAGCCAGTGGCCATTTGGACAAGCAAATCAGGAAGCTGAGATCAAAGAACATTGATTCAGTGAAGGTCCAGTGCGGGGGCGGCCGGCCGAGGAGGAGACATGGGAGACCAAGCAGGATATGTGCAGCCAGTACCCTCATTTTTTCACCACTCCAGGTATGTTTTCTATGCTCGTTCGAGGACGAACGAATCTTTAAGTTTGGGAAGATGTAATGACCCGGCCGATCGTTTTTGAAATTTACGCCCCGGTCCCCAAATAACTGTTTCCCCTAAGTTCATTTCTGCTATTGCGGTTTGCCAGGAGGTTCGGTTCTAGGATTTAGAGTGTTTTGCGACACTTAGTCCCCAAATGATAGCTTTATAGTTGAAAAATGGCAGAACAGTGTTAAGATGACCTCGGAATAGAAATCTGATGGTTCCAAAGCTCTGTTGGTGATTTCGGGGTTGGGAGCGCATTCGTAATTTATTTGGAGGTATGTAGCTCATTTAGGCTTGAAATGCTGAAGTTTGGAATTTTTAGAAATCTGATCGATAGGTGAGATTTTGATCCGGGAGTCGGAATAGAATTTCGATAGTTTCAGTAGCTTCGTTAGGCGATTTTAGATATGTCTGCACAAGTACACGCCCGTCACCTCGCGTACAAGGCATTTAAATCAACACATAATATCCTAGGGGAGAACGTTCCACAACGCAAGGTTAGACAAGTCACTTACCTCAATTCCGATACAAAACCGCTAAGAAACGACTCTCTTGCCATGAGTAGCTGACTCGGAGTGGCCCAAATCTAGTCAAACCAATTACACAGTGTAAATAACATCGCAAGTAACTAACTACAATGATAAAATTAAAGCTACGGTGCAAAATTGGGTGAAATGACCAAAATACCCCTGCAGCCATCGACTCGGAATCAAAATATTTTTACGTTTTCAGAACCCTTGTACTCTCACGAGTCTAACCATATAAAATTTATCTAAATCATAGTTTGTTTGCCCCTCCAAATCGTCAAAGTTTCTTCTATGAAACTACCCCTATTTTACACCTCAATTCCGAAATTAAAGGAAAAAATTGAGTTTAGATTAGTGAATAATGTTCACAAGGGAGTGAGAAATCGTTACCCAACAATTGTCTCTGAAAAACACGCGATAAATCACTCAAAACCGAGCTCCCCTGCTTGAGTTTTTGTAAAAATGATGAAACCATCGCGGATGAAGTGTTATATTCTAATTCTGTCTGCCCAGGTATTTACTCTATGCGATCACATCACATCCATTGCGATCGCATAGAACAAACTTCCCAGCCCACCACTTTACACTATGCGATCGCACACTAAGCTCTACGATCGCATAGCTTAACATAACAGCACTATGCGATCACACTCCAACCTACGCGATCGCATAGAACAAACTAAAGGGCCTGGGACCCCCTACTCCTTATACTATGCGATCGCATCGACCTTTATGCGATCGCAGAGCACAATCATCCAAAGCTATGATATCACATAGCCCTTTCCGCGATTGCATAGAACAAAAATTTGGTCTCCTCCCAAACCTTCTATGCGATCGCATCACCCCTATGCGATCGCATAGAGTACTCGTCTGCAACACATACCAGCAGCCAACAGCACTTCTAAAATGCAAGAATTGGTCCGATTGGATCCCCGAATTAGAGTTTTCTTATAATAATAGCTATCAGTCCAACATTCAGATGGCGCCGTATGAGGCTCTATATGGTAAGGATATGTAGGTCCCCCGTGGGTTGGTTCGAGCCGGGCGAGGCCGGGCTGCTAGGTACTGAGATGGTCCAGGACGCAATGGACAAGGTCAAGGTAATTCAGGACAGACTTCGTGCAGCCCAATCTAGAAACAAGAGTTATGCGGACAAGAAGGTCTGTGATGTGGCTTTAATGGTTAGCGAGCAGGTTCTACTCCGGGTCTCGCCCATGAAGGGCGTCATGAGGTTTGGGAAGAAGGGGAAGCTGAGTCCGAGATTCATTGGCTCTTTTGAGATTTTGAGGCGTGTTGGGGAGGTTTCTTATGAGCTGGCCTTACCTCCCAGCCTAGCTGGAGTCCATCCCGTATTTCATATCTCAATGCTCTAGAGATACCATGGCGACCTGTCGCATGTGTTGGATTTCACTTCTGTTCAGCTAGACGAGGATCTGTCTTATGTTGAGGAGCCAATAGCCATTCTAGACAGGCAAGTCAGGAAGCTAAGGTCAAAGAACATCGCTTCAGTAAAGGTTCAGTGGCGGGGTCAGCCGGTCGAGGAGGCGACTTGGGAGACCGAGCAGGATATGCGCAGCTAGTACCCTCATCTCTTCACCACTCCAGGTATGTTTTCTATGCTCGTTCGAGGATGAACGAATCATTAAGTGTGGGAAGATGTAATGACCCGGCCGGTATTTTTTGAAATTTATGCCCCGATCCCCAATTAACTGTTTCCCCTAAGTTGATTTCTCTTATTGTGGTTTGCCGGGATGTTCGATTCTAGCATTTGGAGTGTTTTGGGACACTTAGTCCCCAAATGAGAGCTTTATAGTTGAAAATGGCCCGTATTTGGAATAGTGTTAAGACGACCTCGGAATAGATGGTTCCATTATCCTCGTTAGGTGATTTCGGAGTTGGGAGCGCGTTCGGAATGTATTTTGGAGGTCTGTAGCTCATTTAGGCTTGAAATGCCGAAGATTGGAATTTTTGGAAATCTGATCGATAGGTAAAATTTTGATCCGGGAGTCGGAATGGAATTTTGACAGTTTTAGTAGCTTCGATAGGTAATTTTAGATATGTGTGCAAATTTTCAGGTCATCCGGACATCGTTTGGTCGGGTTTTTGATTGGATGTTGGTTTCGGAAGTTCTAGTTGAAACTTAGGCTTGATTTGATGATTTTCGTGTTTAAGGGTGTGTTTTTATGATTGGAACAAGTTCGTATCGTGTTTTGGAGTAAGTTGGTGGTTTTTGTTGGGGTCCTAGGGGCCTCAGGGTGAATCCGGGGGTCCAATCAGACCAATTCTTGCATTTTAGAAGTGTTATTGGCTACTCGTATGTGTTGCAGACGAGTACTCTATGCGATCGCATAGGGTGATGCGATCACATAGAAGGTTTTGGAGGTCACCAAATTTTTGTTCTATGCGATCGTAGAAAGGGCCATGCGATCGCATAGCTTTGGATGATTGTGCTCTGCGGTCGCATAAAGGTCTATGCGATCGCATAATGTAAGGAGTAGGGGGTCCCAGGCTCTTTAGTTTGTTCTATGTGATCGCGTAGCTTGGAGTGCGATCGCATAGTGCTGTTATGTTAAGCTACGCGATCGCACAGCTTAGTGTGCGATCGCATAGTGTAAAGTAGTGGGCTGGGAAGTATGTTCTATGTGATCGCAATGGATGTGATGCGATCGCATAGAGTAAATACCTAGGCAGACAAAATCAGAATATAACACTTCATCTGCGAGGGTTTCACCACTTTTACAAAAACTCAAGCTAGGGAGCTCGGTTTTGAGTGATTTCTCGTGTTCTTTTTAGAGACAGTTGTTGGTTAACGATTTCTCACTCCCTTGTGATCATTATTCACTAATCTAAACTCAATTTCTTCCTTTAAATTCGGAATTGAGGTGTAAATTGGGGTAGTTTCATAGAAGAAACTTTGACGGATTAGAGGGGCAAACGAACTCTGATTTCGATAAATTTTATATAGTTAGACTCGTGAGAGTACGAGGGTTCTGAAAACGTAAATATATTTCGATTCCAAGCCGATGGCTACATGGGTATTTTGGTCATTTCACCCACTTTCGCGCCGTAGCTTTAATTTTATTATTGTAATTAGTTACTTGCAATGTTATTTACACTATGTAATTGGTTTGACTAGATTTGGGCCACTCGGAGTCGGATAATCATGGCAAGAGAGTCGTTTCTTAGCGGTATTGTACCAGAATTGAGGTAAGTGACTTACTAACCTTGCGTGGGGGAACCTTCTCCCCTAGGATATTATGGGATGATTTAAATGCTTTGTACGCGAGGTGACGGGCGTGTACTTGCGCAGATTACTGAAAAATCACCTTACTTGAACTGTTCAAATCGTGATATTCTTGATTTTTAATTGATTCAGTTGTAAGACTTATCTGATGTTAGCTAGAGAGGCATGATTAGATAGGATTATCTGTCTAAGTGCCTACTTGTCTTAATTGAACTTCCTGGAACTTGTTGGGACTGGATTTGGTGTAAATTGTAGCTATGTACTTTATATTTCTCTGTGTTCTTCCTCTTATTGGTTGTGTTTGTGTTTGTGGACTATGGGTTCAATTCCCTGAGATCCTGAGATATTGAGATACGGACTGCGGGTTCAATTCTCGCAGATCTGAGAGCTGTGGGTTCGATTCTCGGAGACCCAGAGATACTGATATACGGACTGCGGGTTCAATTCTCAGAGATCCTGTGAGACTTATGTATGGACTGTGGGTTCAATTCCCAAAGATCTTGAGATATTGATATACGGACTGCGGGTTCAATTCTCGGAGATTCGAGGGCTGCGAGTTCGATTCTCGGAGACCCAGAGATACTGATATACGTACTGCGGGTTCAATTATTGGAGATCATGTGAGACTGATGTAAAGACTGCGGGTTCGATTCCCAGAGATCCTGAGCTGTTGAGTATAGAGCGGGACTGTGGGTTCAATCCCCGGAGATCCTGGACTGTGGGTTTAAAAATTACAACTCTCATAATCATCTAAACATAACTTCTCCCCAGTTTCGATTTTGGGGAAACTTGGATTTTATTTCTGTCGTGACTGAACCTCATTGAGGCTGCCTACGTACCCTTTCGGGATCAAGTCAGACGTAGTTCATATCATAAGATCATTTCATCGTTTGACTTTTCCCGATTTTCTTCTTTTGTATATATTTTTCTCTTTTTTTTCTTTTTTTCTTTTTTTCTTTTTTTATTTTTTTTTCAATCTTCTTTTTTTTTCTTTTTTTCTTTTTTTCTTTTTTCATTTCATCATTCATTTTTGTCTTCATCATTGATTCCGAGAGAGGGGTATGAAAGAATAATATAATAAGTCTCAAAAGAGGTAGCAATGGGTAAAGTGTTTGGATAAAAAAATAAAATGCCTTCATCATTTCAATTTCAAAATTACGACAAATACAATTGTATACATGAAAGGAATCATATGTAATATCTCTTGATTGCTTCAAAGTTAATGGCAGTCTCTACACATTTCCCTTTTACATCTGTTAGATATAAAGCTCCGTTGGACAACACCCGATATACCATAAACGGCCCCTGCCAATTAGGCGCAAACTTTCCTTTTGCTTCTGCCCAATGTGGTAAAATACTTCTCAACACCAATTGTCTAACCTCGAATTTTCGTGGACGTACTTTCTTGTTATATGCTATGGTCATCCTCCGTTGATACAGCTGTCCATGACACACTACTGCAAATCTTTTCTCGTCAATCAAGCTCAATTGCTCTAATCGGTCCTTTACCCATTCATCATCATCAATTTCAGCCTCAACTATAATTCGGAGGGAGGGTATTTCAATTTCTGCAGGTATCACTGCTTCCGTTCCGTACACCAATGAGTAAGGGGTCGCACCAATTGAAGTACGCACAATAGTGCGATAACCCATTAGAGCAAATGGTAATTTTTCATGCCACTGCCTCGATTCCTCTACATCGGATTCAAGCCTAAGTTCTTCTAAAATTTCCAAAACTTGCATTTGATCTAAAATCCGACCCAAACACCTCTGAATGACTTGAAACTTTGCACGCATATTCAAATTCACCTAACGGAGCTACTGCAACTCCCGGAATTTCATTCTGCCCCTCGGATCAAAATCTCACCTACCATCCGGAATTCGCCAAAAATCCAACCTTAGCCAATTCAAGCCTAATTCTTCACCGAACCTCCAAATTCAATTTCAGTTGCTCTCTTATGTCATAAATCATCCCAAAAAACTAGTAGAATCATCAGAAATCCATTCCAAATCTTCTAAATCATAAGTCAATATTCGGTTGACTTTTCCAAACTAACCTTCTTATAAATAGACCAGTTGCCTCATCTCTAACCAAACTATATCCGAATTACTTCAAATTCTCCAAACATATATTATGAAAAATATAGAAGCATACAATGGGGAAAATAGTACGGTAACTCCCGTGACGACGGGTCGGGTCGTTACAATCTATGGTTCGTGTTGCTCGACCCTCGGTAGTGCATAGTTTACATTCATGTTGGAGCGGGTCATCACCTTGGCGTGATTTGCACATGTTTATTTGTTAGTAGAAAATTGTAAATGTGGAATTGGCCCTACGTGGCTTGATATAAAGTGGTAAGATAATAAGTAATAGACCCTGGAGGCCATTGATTTATTGTTGAAGGTGTTTACCTGTTTTCTGGTTTCACAATTAGTACTTCTATATAAAACCATGACTATCCTCACACTTATAGAATATTGTTAATTGACCCCTAGTAAGTATCAAAGTTGGCCATCCCGTCTCTACCTATTCTGCATTAGGCGAGATACTCACTGAGTACACGTTGATTACGTACTCATACTACACTCTGTGCATTTTTGTTGCATATGTATATATATACTTCTAGCAGCCTAAAGGACGTAGCACCATCGATAATTCTGGGACGAGGTGAGCTGCAATTTGCGAGGTGACCCCCAGTTAGTGTAGGTCCTTTCTGCACTTTTATTATTTATTTACAGTCTATTGTATTTCGGACTGACGTTGTATTTTATTTTACTTATCAGTAGTCGCTCATGCATTTGTGACATCGGGTTTCTGGGATGGTATTCAACGGATTTATACTAATTGTTATTATTTAAATTTAAATTCAAGTAGTAAACTTTTATTTGAGAAAATTGGAAGAAGAACCCTTAGATTTTCAAAAGTATTAAAAGAGGAATTAATCATTAATTTAGTTGGTTGACCCGACAGAGGTGTCAAGCGCTACCACGACCCTTAATGGATCTGGGTCGTGATATATGTATTCATAAATTAGATATTGTCACATTCACGTCATAAATGGACCATAATCATCTATATGTGCTTTACAAAATCTCATGTCAAATCGATGACAAATTATTTTAATATAGTAAAAGATTATTTTGAAAATTCTTATTGTTCTTATTACCATAAATGATGACGACTTATAATTTCGTAAATTGCCATATTCATATCCATTGGTTATTCATGGTAATAAGTTTGTCTTCTTTCAGAGTTATCACATACTGCTATCACATTCTCTTAAGGAAATGAAAATGAAGCAAATTCAATGGGACGGGTTTCCACCTCTTTGCCCACAATCATACATGATTTTGATCATGGCAAGTCATAAAACTTTTACCACTTCAGGTGGTTATAATTTCTTATAAACTCCATTAAAGTTATAATTAAACTTTGTTGTCTTTGCTTATATATAAAATCAAATCATGGAATTTCAAGAATTTAAAAGAGAAAATAAAGTAAAATACTTACCTTAAATCCAAATTTAATCATGAAGGAGTTTATGGAACAATTGACAATCATTATGCTTAATCCCAAAGCTTCTACTCAATTGGTTAGAGTCTCATGCTAACAACGTGCTATGAAACAATAAAAGTAGAAGAAGAATATTGCAGACAAAGAGAGAGAGGGAATTCTTATTGATTTGGGATGAATTACAATGGAATAGAACCATCTATTTATAGGGGAAAGTGACTTAGCCACCAAGTAACAAACCCTATAATCTCTCTAAAATATAGACATTCAGATTAAATAGAATCTTATTTATAATAATATGCCATTTCTTTATCCTTTTAATCCCCATCAAATATCCCAATACAATTAGATGTAAGGTGTCACAAAATGAACCTATTATTTAGAAAGAAAACAAAAATAAATAATTCCAAATTTAACACAATGTAAAATCATGCTACACTCATCGTTATCAACAAACTAATTTTTTTGGCACGCGTATTGCGCGTGGAACCCAATATCAATAAGTATAAAAGTTTAAAAATCACATTTGATTTAGAAGTCAAGATTTGCCTATATTACTCAAAATAATATTTGTTTTCAAGCATTACATGATGTTTATACTTTTTGAGAAAATAACTTGAAAAGGTGAGCTTGATTATCGGGAGAGCATTCACATCTAAGAAAAGATAAAATAAATATATCTTTAACATGAGAATAATCGCATGTATGATAACATGGAATAACATCTTTAAAATGATAACATGGAATAATCCTTTAAACTAATTTGCAACAAAAATATCAACACTAACAATAACTTAAATACCCTAATACTAAAACAATAACAATGATAATATGGCATGTATATTTCATAAATGGAGTATGTGGAGAGTAAGATGTACGAACATCTTACCCCTACCTTTGTTACCAAACCAGTCATTTTGACCTACGGCACGTCATTTAGCAGTTTGAGGCCATGAGCAGCTTCAACTCAGGTATATTGACTTGTGTTTATGGTCAGAATTAAAATTCAAGAAATGTGGAGTCAAATTTAAATGAAAATTCTCATTTCCGAAGCTTAAAATTGAAGAAATGAACTAGGATTAAAATTTTGAGTATACGACCTAGGAATTGGGATCTAAAGGTTCCAACAGGTTCATATGATGATTTCGGACTTAGGCGTATGCCCGGATCGGGTTTTGGATAACCCGGGAGCGTTTTGGCGCATATTATGGAAGATAGCATTTTAGAAGAAATTGCATCAGTTTGGCTTAAAATGCATTTTAGTGTTATTGATGTCCGTTTGGGATTCCGAGACTGGGAGTAGCTCCGTATGGTTATTATGGATTTGGGAGCGCGATCGGAAGTGAATTCGGAGGTCCGTAGGTCATTTTGGAGTCGGTTGGCTTAAGATAGAAAATTGAAGGCTTTTGAGAAAATTTGACCGGAAGTGGAAATTTTGATATCGGACTCGAAATGCAAATCTTATGGTTCGAATATCTTCATTAGGTGATTTGGGACTTAGGAGTGTGTCCGGAATATTTTTGTGATGACCGGTGTAGAATTAAGCTTGAATTGGCAAAGTTAATATTTTGGCGAATTCCGGTTGATAGGTGAAATTTTGATCCGACGGTCGGAATGGAATTCCGAAAATTTCTTTAGCTCTGTTATGTCATTTTGGACTTGTGTGCAAAATTTGAAGTCAATCGGACTTGATTTGATAGGTTTCGGCATCGGAAATAGAAGTTGGAAACTTCAAAGTTCATCAAGCTTGGATTGGAGGTTAATTCATAATTTTTGCATTGTTTGATGTGATTTGAGGCCTTGAGCGAGTCCATAATGTGTTTTGGGACTGGTTGGTGTTATTGGTCGGGGTCTCGGGGGTCTCGGATGTGTTTCGGATGCCCAATGGGTCATTTTATGAAGATTTTTGCCGTTTTGAGCATAAATGTAATGATCCAAAGGTCTAATTTTAGTTCTAGAGATCCAAATTTGATTTCGAGGCTTCGAGAATTTAAATCATGAATTATAGGACTGATCTGGAAATTTTGGTTTAATTTCATCGAGTCGCGATTAGGTTTTTGACGCGAAATGTGAGTTAATTGTTTAACGAGTGGAATTGATGTTAGACTGCTCAAATGAGATCAGTTTTTTTTTGAACCCCTGGATTCGTATCGAAATTACGGAGCCAGAGGAAAAAGAATCGTCGAATTTCGATTTCGTATGATGGAGTTAGGACCATTTTGGTGCAAAATGGCTGTGCTGCAATATTTTTGAAAAAGCTGCTGCATTTTATGAATAGTGAACAGTAACCGCGCGTGAACAGTAACCGCGCGGGTGAACAATGAACAGTGTCCCACGCGCATGAACAGTGTCCGCGCGTGAACAGTACCGACGAAAATTCTGGGCAGTATATCCGCGATTTTTGGGTCATTTTCCTCCATTCTTTTGAGCAACTTGAGAGCTTTTGGACAGAAATTGACGGGGAATCGCTGGGATATCATCCGGAAATCGTCAGGGGTAAGTTTCTTGGCCTTAATTCATTAGTTTATCGTGAAATCCATGATTATTTCACTGTTAATGGAGGATTAATGGAGGGTTTTAGCCCTAGGCCTAAATTATAGAAAATCATTGATTTGAATGGGCAAACGTAGTCCGATTTTGATAAATTTTATATGCACGGACTCGTGTTGAGATAAGGAACCCGAATATATAACTTTCATAATTTTTTGAGAAGCGTACCAAAAGTCAAGTTTTGGCAACTTGTGGGTTTTGGTGTATTTTGAATTGTTTCGATTCGGTAATGCCCAATTGGCCTATTTTGATGTAATTCTATTGATTTATATCAGATACTACACCTGTGAAGGTCGATATTTGTGGCAAGACAGTTGGCTCTTAGTGGTTTTGTACCGAAGTCGAGGTAAGTGGCTTGTCTAACCTCGTGTGGGGGAAACTTTCACCCCTATGATATTATGTGATAATTTAAATGCCTTGTACGCGAGGTGATGAGCGTGTACATGGCGCTGGTTGTTGTAACACACACTTTACTTGAATCGTCAAATTCGTGATATTCCTGTCCTTAGTTGATTAATTTAAGATATTTACCTGGCATTCGTTAGGGAAGTATGATTAGATAGGATTTATCTATCTAATTGCCAAATTGTCTTACTTGAACTTCTTGATAATTATTGGCACTAGTTTTCGGTGAAGTTGTAGTTAAGCATATTATGTTTTCTCTGTGCGTTTTCTTTATTTGTTGTGTTGGTGGACTGCGGGTTCAATTCCCGGAGATCCAAGGGCTGCGGGTTCGATTCCCGGAGACCCGGAGTTTATTGATATATTATTGAGATATGGACTGCGGGTTCGATTCCCGGAGATCCTGAGTTATTGGTAGGGACTGCGGGTTTGATTCTCGGAGATCCCGAGTTATTGGTAGGGACTGCGGGTTCGATTCCCGGAGATCCCGAGTTATTGGTAGGGACTGCGGGTTCGATTCCCGGAGATCCCGAGTTATTGATAGTGACTGCGGGTTCGATTCCCGGAGATCCTGAGTTATTAGTAGGGACTGCAGGTTCGATTCCCGGAGATCCTGAGTTATTGAGATATGGACTGTGGGTTCAATTCCCGGAGATCCTGAGCTATTGATATATTATTGAGACATAGGCTACGGGTTCGATTCCCGGAGACCCAGGGGTACTGTTGATGGGACTGTGGGTTCAATTCCCACATGTCATGGACTTGTTAATTGAGATTGTTACTTGTTGTTAGCTTAATTGTAGACGGTTGCAGTAATCACTTTATTGTTGTTATTTCGGAATTATTATCATTTAAACTGCTTAATATTGTTAATATCATAATGTTATTGTTTCTCTCAGTAGGGCCCTGACCTTCCTCGTCACTACTCCATCGAGGTTAGGCTTGGCACTTACCGAGTACCGCCGTGGTGTACTCATGCTACTCTTCTGCACACTTTTGTTGTGCAGATCCAGGTACATCAGGACAGGCCCGTACTAAGTGATTCAGCAGTACATTTGGAGACCTCGAGGTATGATCTTCTACGTCCGCGGATCCGGAGGCCCTCCTTCTATTCTGATAGTATTAGTAGATGTTTTCCTTCATTTCGTTGTTAGATACTCTTTACACATAGAGCCACGATTGTATACTCTCTTTTAGTCCGTGTTGCCCGTGGGATTCCGGGTCTTGGAGGTGTTTTATACAGTGTGTTTGATGGGTGTATCTGCCAAGCGGCACGGATTACATTTCCTTTTTATACTATTTTCCTCTATTTCTTAATTAATGTTCATAAAATGGTATATTCCGCAACGTGTTAGGCTTACCTAGTCGTGGGACTGGGTGCCGTCATGACATGTTCACGATTGGTGAACTAGGGTCGTGACAAGTTGGTATCAGAGAGCTCTAGGTTCATAGGAGTCACGGGACACAGATCGGTTACTTAGATTCTCATTTGTCGATACGGAGACGTCTGTATTTATCTACGAGGGGATATGTAACTATTTAGGAAACTCTTCAATTCTTTGAATTCCTTATCGTGCGCCATTTATTCAGTTGGAGCCTATGTCATATGTTCTTTTGCATCCACTCGTGTATTGAAATTTCACGCTCGGTATTAAGTATGCGCCGACGGTTCGTGACGCTGCAGAAGGATTTCAAGGGAGTCAAGAATTTGCTCAACCATTATTATCGCATTTCATCCATATCGATAATGCAAGAGAATTGAGAGATCTTCAATTGTGCACATGGGGGTGCACTAGGTTCTGACATTCGGTTGATAAGTATGGTCTTGAGAAGGTTTACTTAACTGCCTAATCATCACGGTAATGATAGAATCACAATGTGGATATAGATCTAAATATAGTTGGTGGTAATAAAGACTATATGGTTCACATGAGATATCTATTTAGCGAAGGATTCAGCCAGCAGAGATACTGGGGGAAATGAGTTTAGCTGTCTTAAGAAGGACATGTACCAAACGAATGTCTTGGGCTTGTCTTATGATGAAGACGTATGAATGTTAAAAGCTAGTATCATGGATTAGCAAGATGTACCTTAAGGCTTCGTGCCAAGTGAAAGGATTTCACTATCAATGATCAAATTATGGGTCATGTGTCATATCAGATTTGGCCTGCGATGTATTTAGGTGCTATTAAAAACGTTCTTGAAAACTTGCGGATGGGCAAGAGTTGAGGCTTGTATGGTATGATGTTGGGACATTTGATGTCCTTGTGTCCCTAATAAACTCTACATTTTATTATCAGGCAGGGAAAAAGCTTCGACAAAGGCTACATGGTGCTTCGTAGGCGTGTGAGAATCATAGTATGTTTTAAGATGTCGTCGGTAGAGAATGCTCGATGCATGGAGCGGGGTGATGTTTGGTTGTATTGGAATGAGGTCATACCCTATGGTGTCAGAGTGCTAATAGAGCACAGGTGGTTATGTTCATTGGATCAAGTGAACTGCAGTTGAATAAGAGTAAATGACTTGAGAGAATGGTTCTAATGTGTTCGAGAGTTGTGTAATAGTGGCCTTGAGCTAAGTGAGAGAGTCCCACCGCTTACGATTGGGTCGCATGGTTAATTACCTGCGTGAATTCTGGGTATTAGCATTAATGGTCTATTACAGCTACAGAAAAGGACCATGATTGGTAATTGAGTATATGAATTGTTGAATGCATGTTATGGTTAGCCTTACTGGCTCATGTTCAAACTTGAGGGAAAATTCGTGATTTATGCCTCGTATAGGTGCATGCTTCGAGGGAAGTGATCCCATTGGGTGCTTTATTGAGAGGGTATTCATATGTTATAAAATTGAGTAGAGTTGGTTGCATATTGGGACAAGTCAGGGCTGGATGGCTCTCAATAGAGGTCCTAGTGAATTCAAGAGGTAAAGTGTGGTGCCTGATAATACTGAGACTACAAGTACAGTTGGGAGTCAAATTTTTGAAGCAACTTACGAAGAAGGGCACAACACGTTCTATGATGTTTTGACTTGTGGTGTAGTATTTGAGAGACATGAAATGGCCGTCGTTCTGGAGATAGCATGGCCTTATGATTTAAGGCCACTCGGGGTGAGTGCGGTTGGAATAACTTAGGTATTGAAGGGAGATATTAACATTTCTAAGGCAAACCGGGATAAACTGGAAGGAAGTAGATTGATTAGCCATAGTTGAGTTGGCATATTGATGTCAATGATCGGTTCATGCAACGTGATCGAGTTATGCATGTGATTGTGGCGGTGCATTTGAGGCTTGTCGGCCACAGTGATTGATGGCATTCTTAAGTATTCTTCTGTTAGGGCCTGTTATGAGTAGGCGGACCTTGGAAAGGGTTATGGTGGCTTGGACCACTACTTAGAGATTGGCATATTCAACGGTTATGAGAACTCGCATGTGTGTTGCTATAGTTCACCTGAAATGAGTTAAATGGAAAGTCTTATGTGATGAAGTATTAGCCTATCGTCAGTTCTAGAGTTGTGATGGAAATCGTGTCTATCGTATATCGGCACATGAGGTGAAGTGAGTGGTATGGAATTTGAAGTAAGAACCAAGGTCGCAGTTTGGTCAATGAATGTGATATAAAAAGCTCGGATGAGCAGGAAAGGAGTTTCAGTGTTTGAGTAAGATGGGTATTAACGTCAGTATCACATGAGATCAGTGTTCTATAGGAAAGGCTTTGCATCCCGGTTAGGGACTCCTGATCGCTTTTCACTATTAGTGCAGCCGTGGTTTGAATATGTAGGCCCGTTTAATTATTCAGAAAATGGTGGGAGCTTGCCCCACAAGAAGATTGTATAGGTGTGACATGTAGTCACTTGGTTAGTTAGAAATTTAAACCAAATATGAGGATTTTGGTGATATCATCCATTTGAGAATTTATGCCTGGAAGGCACTCTGCTTATTGGGTTATAGACCTGTGAAATATTATTGACTTAGCTTCGCACGACCAGGATAGATTTAAGGTCGGTGGATAGATTTAAATGTGGAAGTGAGCCTTGCGTCATGCCAGTTGTGTTTCTTCCAGCAATGCGCCCTTTATGGAGGGATAGTCGCGGTCTTATTTCGCGGTTAGTTAATTCATGTAAAGATATATTGCGTCGTATGAGTGTGAGACGGCTTGGTAAGTTCTTATGTGTTGAGGTTCCGCTCAGCGGTGATGTTATATGAACATGATGGCTCTCGAGACTCAGATAATATATCGCACATCAGTTGTGCTTGAGTTTGTAGCGTATAGCGCTATATGTTTCCTTGTGTCTGATATCATGCACCTTAGTGTGCTTATGATCGATATTCAGCATTTTGATGTGATGAGCTATTCAGCTCGACGTATGGCTCCTTGTGTGAGTTTTATACAGGGATCGGGTGGCACGCCGCCATGGTTATATTGTTTGGATCGGGTGGCACGTCGCCATGGTTATATTGTTTGGATCATTTGGCACGCCGCCGTGGTTATATTGTTGGGATCGGGTGGCACGCCATCATGGGTATATTGTTGGGATCGGGTTGCACGTTGCAACAGTGTGATGTTTATTTCAGTGTCCATAATTGCTTTTATGTGTTCTGTTTCCTATTTTATGAGGAAGTCCATGTTAGTGTGAGAGTTGAATAGTTCTCTCTAGTGTTCGCCTTCCTTTTGTATCACGTACGAATTAGTAGCATATTGGCACATTGTGTCAACTTGCAGGACTTTTGATTATGTCTGAGGTGGCTTATCGCCTGAGCAGTTCGTAAGGGTTGAGGTGAGATCATTGAATTCGAGATCGGTGTAATCTAAGCATATGAAATAAATTAAGGGGCTAAGACCATTGTTTAGTTCAGAATGAGGTAATGGTTCTTGTCAAAAGTATAGACTGAATGATTTGTTGACTTGGCAACTAAATATGAATTCCGGCACATCTCTTCCGTCGTATCGGTGTTGTAAAAGCTAGAGCAAGACCTATGTAGGTCATGAGATGCAATGAGAGCATCGGATTTGTGGAATTTCGACTATTATATTTAAAGAATATTATTGTGGTCCCATGAGTAAAGTGATGCAAAGTGTGACTTCAGCAAAGTTATGCAGTCATGTATGGGTACAGCGTGTGAAGAATGGTATGGTGGTCGTATGATGGAAACATGCTAGGCAGGAAATTCCGGATGTTGGAATTGGGTCTAATGGCTTATTTACTCGAATAAAGGAGTATATCTATAGAGTTATCGAGCTAATGTGCTCAAATGAGTTGTGGAAGCGCAGCAAGTTGCATGAGATGTTAAACCAGTGATTTCAGACTACTTTAGTGTAGTTCTCAGCACGTTCGAGGACGGGCGAATGTTTAAGTGGGGGAGATTGTAAAGACCAAACCGGTCGTTTTGACCTATGGCACGTCATTCAGCAGTTTGAGGCCATGAGCAGCTTCAACTCAGGTATATTGACTTGTGTTTATGGTCAAAATTAAAATTCAAGAAGTTTGGAGTCAAATTTAAATGAAAATTCTCATTTCTGAAGCTTAAAATTGAAGAAATGAACTAGTATTAAAATTTTGAGTATACGACCTCGGAATTGGGATCTAAAGGTTCCAACAGGTTCATATGATGATTTCGGACTTGGGCGTATGCCCGGATCAGGTTTTGGATAACCCGGGAGTGTTTTGGCGCATATTATGGAAGATAGCATTTTAGAAGAAATTGCATCAGTTTGGCTTAAAATGCATTTTAGTGTTATTGATGTCCGTTTGGGATTCCAAGACTGGGAGTAGCTCCGTATGGTTATTCTGGATTTGGGAGCGCGATCGAAAGTGAATTCGGAGGTCCGTAGGTCATTTTGGAGTCGTTTGGCTTAAGATAGAAAATTGAAGGTTTTTGAGAAAATTTGACCGGAAATGGAAATTTTGATATCGGACTCGAAATGCAAATCTTATGGTTCGGATAGCTTCGTTAGGTGATTTGGGACTTAGGAGTGTGTCCGGAATATTTTTGTGATGACCGGTGTAGAATTAAGCTTGAATTGGCAAAGTTAATATTTTGGCGAATTCCGATTGATAGGTGAAATTTTGATCCGACGGTCGGAATGGAATTCTGAAAATTTCTTTAGCTCTGTTATGTCATTTTGGACTTGTGTGCAAAATTTGAAGTCAATCGGACTTGATTTGATAGGTTTCGGCATCGGAAATAGAAGTTGGAAACTTCAAAGTTCATCAAGCTTGGATTGGAGGTTAATTCATAATTTTTGCATTGTTTGATGTGATTTGAGGCCTCGAGCGAGTCCATAATGTGTTTTGGGACTAGTTGGTGTTATTGGTCGGGATCTCGGATGTGTTTCGGATGCCCAACGGGTCATTTTTGGAAGATTTTTGCTGTTTTGAGCATAAATGTAATGATCCAAAGGTCTAATTTTAGTTCTAGAGATCCAAATTTGATTTCGAGACTTCAAGAATTTAAATCATGAATTATAGGACAGATTTGGAAATTTTGGTTTAATTTCATCGAGTCGCGATTGGGTTTTTGACGCGAAATGTGAGTTAATTGTTTAACGAGCGGAATTGATGTTAGACTGCGCAAATGAGATCCAAATTCAGTTTTTTTAAACCTCTGGATCCGTATCTAAATTACGGAGCCATAGGAAAAAGAATCGTCGAATTTCGAGTTTGTATGATGGAGTTAGGACCATTTTGGTGCAAAATGGCTGTGCTGCAATGTTTTTGAAAAAGCTGCTGCATTTTATGAATAGTGAACAGTAACCACGCGGGTGAACAATGAACAGCGTCCCACGCGCATGAACAGTGTCCGCGCGTGAACAGTACCGACGAAAATTCTGGGCAGTATATCCGCGATTTTTGGGTCATTTTCCTCCATTTTTTTGAGCAACTTGAGAGCTTTTGGACAGAAATTGACGGGGAATCGCTGGGATATCATCGGGAAATCATCGGGGGTAAGTTTCTTGTCCTTAATTCATTAGTTTATCGTGAAATCCGTGACTATTTCACTGTTAATGGAGGATTAATGGAGGGTTTTAGCCCTAGGCCTAAATTATAGAAAATTATTGATTTGAATGGGCAAACGGAGTCCGATTTTGATAAATTTTATATGCACGGACTCGTGTTGAGATAAGGAACCTGAATATATAACTTTCGTAATTTTTCGAGAAGCGTACCGAAAGTCGGGTTTTGGCAACTTGTGGGTTTTGGTGTATTTTGAATTGTTTTGATTGGGTAATGCCCAATTGGCCTATTTTGATGTAATTCTATTGATTTTTATCAGATACTACACCTGTGGAGGTCGATATTTGTGGCAAGAGAGTTGTCTCTTAGTGGTTTTGTACCGGAGTCGAGGTAAGTGGCTTGTCTAACCTCGTGTGGGGGGAACTTTCACCCCTAGGATATTATGTGATAATTTAAATGCCTTGTACGCGAGGTGACGGGCGTGTACATGCGCTGGTTGTTGTAACACACACTTTACTTGAATCGTCAAATTCGTGATATTCCTGTCCTTAGATGATTAATTTATGATATTTACCTGGCATTCGTTAGGGAAGCATGATTAGATAGGATTTATCTGTCTAATTGCCAAATTGTCTTTCTTGAACTTCTTGATAACTCTTGGCACTAGTTTTCGGTGAAGTTGTAGTTAAGCATATTATGTTTGCTCTGTGCATTTTCTTTATTTGTTTTGTTGGTGGACTGCGGGTTCAATTCCCAGAGATCCAAGGGCTGCGGGTTTGATTCCCGGAGACCTGGAGTTTATTGATATATTATTGAGATATGGACTGCGGGTTCGATTCCCGGAGATCCTGAATTATTGATAGGGGCTGCGGGTTCGATTCCCGGAGATCCTGAGTTATTGGTAGGGACTGCGGGTTTGATTCTCGGAGATCCTGAGTTATTGGTAGGGACTGCGGGTTCGATTCCCGGAGATCATGAGTTATTGGTAGTGACTGCGGGTTCGATTCCCGGAGATCCTGAGTTATTGGTAGGGACTGCGGAGTTTGATTCCCGAGATCCTGAGTTATTGGTAGGGACTGTGGGTTCGATTCCCGGAGATCCCGAGCTATTGATATATTATTGAGACATGGGCTGCGGGTTCGATTCCCGGAGACCCAGGGGTACTGTTGATGGGACTGTGGGTTCAATTCCCACAGGTCTCGGACTTGTTAATTGAGATTGTTACTTGTTGTTAGCTTAATTGTAGACGGTTGCGATAATCACTTTATTGTTGTTATTTCAGATTTATTATTACTCAAACTGCTTATTATTGTTATTATCATTTTGTTATTGTTCTCTCAGTAGGGCCCTGACCTTCCTCGTCACTACTCCATCGAGGTCAGGCTTGGCACTTACTGAGTACCGTCGTGGTGTACTCATGCTACTCTTCTGCACACTTTTGTTGTGCAGACCCAGGTACATCAGGATAGGCCCGTACTAGGTGATTCGGCAGTACATTTGGAGACCTCGAGGTATGATCTGCTACGTCCGCGGATCCGGAGGCCCTCCTTCTATTCTGATAGTATTAGTAGATGTTTTCCTTCATTTCGTTGTTAGATACTCTTTACACATAGAGCCACAGTTGTATACTCTCTTTTAGTCTGTGTTGCCCGTGGGATTCCGGGTCTTGGTGGTGTTTTATACAGTGTGTTTGACGGGTGTATGTGCCAAGTGGCACAGATTACATTTCCTTTTTATATTATTTTTTCGCTAATTATTTTTTAATGTTCATAAACTTGTATATTTCGCAACGTGTTAGGCTTACCTAGTCATGGGGTATGGGTGCCGTCATTACATGTTCACGATTGGTGAACTAGAATCGTGACATTTGTAGGATATATATATTATTTATGATAGACTCTTTTGTACAACACTAATACACCTAAATAACCCAGAAAAATATATTGAATTTATGCACATTTTCTTGTATGTTTCCTTCAATGGAACACAATCCATTTTACTACTACAAATAGATTCCTCCATATATGTATATTTTAAATAGTATCAAGAACAAAAATAAACTTTTAAAGGAAAGACTTCTATCTATTGATTTTTTTTATGTATATGTAAATAGCATGTGTACCTCACCTAATAATCTTTAAAAACAAATTAGTATAGGTTACCAACTTGTCAAGGATATCTTTTGGTTGTAAGTTTATTTTCTTACCGCCACAAATTAAATATCACGGTGCTAAGCATACTGGACAATATTTTAAAATTAAATCTGGCGATAAAAGAATAACAAAAATTGATTAAGAGACTCTTTTAGAGAAGAACACCTAACCTTACATTGTTAAAAGTTCTTGATAAGTACTCTTATCTAGCAACATAACAAAGAAGCCTATAATTTTTTTCAAATACAAAAGATTGTGGTGTTTCTTGATCTATGATACATAATAGATCATATGCAAAAACAAAGTTCATATGATTTAAATGTCATAAATGAAATATACCACATCTATAGACTGCAAAAACAAAGTTCATATGTTCCAATAGATTGCAACTTGTGTTCACCCTAAATCTACTTAAACATAGATACATTAACAAAGGAATTGGACAAAAGTATCCAGAAGTTGAAGTAGCGTCTTCTCAAATAACCGATAAATTACATGTAGTTTTAAAACTTCTAGTTCAGTACATAAAGTAAACAACTTAATATATATAAGCAAAAATTACTTATGTGTAAGGGTGAAATGCGTGATTTCACATTTTTTTTCTTTTAGATATTTGAGGAACAAAGATAATTCGATAACGATAATAGCGGTTAAATTTGAGTTTAGGTTGGATGAATTATTGAAAATCCTAAAATATGAATAGAAGCTGTGACTATATTTATAATTTTTAAAAATATAACAAAAATTTATTTTTAATTTTAAAAAGTTAATATAAAAAATATGTAATATATTTTAGAATGATACTTATTTAATAATTAAGGAATTTCAGGGATAAAAAATGGAGGGAAAGCAGATCACATTTTGGGGTGGGGGTGGGGGGGAGTTCGTGGGATGTGCTCTTTAATTTTAGGTTCTTATGAAACCAATGAAGTTTTATTTCTAATGGTAACTTTCAAATTATTAATTAGTTATTTCAATTGAGTAAATAACTACCCCTATTTCAAATAAATAGACATTTAAATAGTTTAATTTCAATTTTAAAACTAATAATTAATTAATTAAATTTTGTCCTAAAAACTAATACATGGCATTCTTCTATGCCGCCACTTATCATAATCCCACGCTAGACTTCCGTCATTTTAATATATATAGAATATAGATATAAATATAAAATAGATTCTATTGAAATTAACGCTACCTATGTCCTTATCAGAGGCAGATCTATGATTTCGGGATGATGGGTGCACCAAGGAGTGGCAAACGGGCAGAGCGTGCGGGTATGATTACGGTCTAAAATGGGTAATGAAAAAATGGATAAATTATCCGACCTGGCCCATATTTAAAATAAAAACTTACCAATACTTTCGCAATATGTAGTACTTTTATCTTTGAGATCAAATAGATGTATTTGAGCAACTCGATTTTTATAGTGCAACTATATCAAAACATAATATAAATAGCATTCAACAGCTTCTGATTTCAACAATAAACAATCATAACTACTATCAATAAGACAAAATCTCAGCAAGAGATTCAAACATTGATTAAAACCAAAAAAGCAGAGAGCGTGGAATAGGCTAGTAATGAGTGAATTGAAATACATAGCAAGGAGAGAGAGAGAGAGAGTAATTACATACCTTAGAATTTTAACGGAATGTGAAGAAAAAAATTGTTGCTTTTGAAGAATTTACATCCAAGTCACATAGAATCCATAGTGAGAGACAGAGAGTTGAGAGGGAGTCAAATGTTGGATCTGTTTTTAGACAAGAGGGACTTTTAAATAGGATTTTTTTATAAAAACAAAGTGCTAGGGCACCGATATCGTGACCTGGGTGTATACGGGCACCAATTTACCACTGTACCAAGGTAGTCATTTGAGTATGGGTGCCCACAAATATACTTATATAGATAATTTTAAAATTAGTACTACTTATACCTAGCCTAGGGAGGGGAGCATGGGTGCACGTGACCCACTCCCCTCCACATAAATCCGCCCCTGGTCCTTATGACCTGAAAACTCCATCAAGACGATTGAATACCCATTTTATATCCATCAAATTAAATTTGATAATCCACGACAAGAATAGATCTAAATCAATCATTGATGTTAGGAGTTGATCATCACATAATATGATAATCAATGTATTATCCAGGATAAAATGTGACAAATTAAATAGTTTAAACATAAAAATATTTTTGTAAAGTAAGTAATTCAACTATAATAATATCCTCATTATTAATAGGGGAAAGTACTTAGCCACCAAGTAACAAACCCTATAACCTCTCTAAAATATAGACATTCAGTTTAAATAGAATCTTATTTATAATAATATGCCATTTCTTTATCCTTTTAATCCCCATCAAATATCCCAATACAATTAGATGTAAGGTGTCACAAAATGAACCCATTATTTAGAAAGAAAACAAAAATAAATAATTCCAAATTTAACACAATGTAAAATCATGCTACACTCATCGTTATCAACAAACTAATTTTTTTGGCACGCGTATTGCACGTGGAACCCAATATCAATAAGTATAAAATTTTAAAAATTACATTTGATTTAGAAGTCAAGATTTGCCTATATTACTCAAAATAATATTTCTTTTCAAGCATTACATGATGTTTATACTTTTTGAGAAAATAACTTGAAAAGGTGAGCTTGATTATCGGGAGAGCATTCACATCTAAGAAAAGATAAAATAAATATATCTTTAACATGAGAATAATTGCATGTATGATAACATGGAATAACATCTTTAAAATGATAACATGGAATAATCCTTTAAACTAATTTGCAACAAAAATATCAACACTAACAATAACTTAAATACCCTAATACTAAAACAATAACAACGATAATATGGCCTGTATATTTCATAAATGGAGTATGTTGAGAGTAAGATGTACGAACATCTTACCCCTACCTTTGTAGGATGTATATATTATTTATATTTATGATAGACTATTTTGTACAACACTAATACACCTAAATAACCCAGAAAAATATATTGAATTTATGCACATTTTCTTGTATGTTTCTGTCACGATCCGGATTTCCCACCATCGGGAGTCATGATGGCGCCTACTAGTGAAAGCTAGGCAAGCCGAATCTTACTTACATTTACATAAGTCACAACTTTCCTTTTTAAAACTTTAAATAAAATCATGGAATTATAACGGAATAATTAAACTTAGAAGAAGACTTAGTCAATTTTATCAAATATGATACAGAAAACCCAAACATGATACACTACCCAAGACTGGTGTCACAATACTCACGAACTTCTAAGTATAATACACATAATTGTTTGAAAAGAATATAAGTTGTTTATCTTGAATACATGAGATAACAGAATGAAATACATAGATAGAAGAGACAACGGGTCTTGCGGACGCCTGCAAGGCTACCTCGTAGTCTCAGTAGTCGGAATATCCACAATAGTGCTACTGCCGCTGCTGCTGTCTGTAACCTGTATCTGCGCAAAAGAGCGCGGAGTGTAGTATCAGCACAACCGACCCTATGTGATGGTAAGTGCCTGGCCTATCCCAGCGAAATAGTGACGAGACTAGGGCCAGTCACCCACATAAACCTGTACAGTTGTAATATATATACATATACAAAACATTTATAAGGAAAGACTCTACTCTGAAATAACAATCAATAACTCATAATATCCAGAGTAATCTAGTCAACAGAATAAATCTTACTTTCATGTCTCAATTCCTTTTTCATTTCATATATCGTGGTAGGCGTACCACCCGCTCCCAACTGTAACAGTAAATTATATCTTGTGGTAGGCGTACCACCCGCTCCCAATTGTATCAATAAGTTATATCTTGTGGTAGGCGTACCACCCGATCCCAATTGTATCAATAAATTATACCTTGTGGTAGGCGTACCACCCGCTCCCAAATATATCAATAGGCTACCGGCAACTATGGCCAATGCAAAGATTTTAAATCACTTTGTGGTCGGCGTGCCTGTCACAACCCCAAATCTGGTCGTGATGGCGCCCAGCATACTGCTAGGCCAGCCCGACCAATCAACAATAACCACGGAGCCACAAGCTCACTTTATCCGATTTAAGCATAACAGTGATAGATATTTTAAGAACAGGGAACCAAGTCCCAACATGTGCCAACTCCCATAGACCGAAGGGTCAAGAGTCATGAGCCTCTAAAAAGTATACAAAGTGTAAATAGTGAATATAACTGTGCACAAGTGTGGGATGATCAGAACAAAATACAGACAAACTGGAGAATCAGGTCCTGTGAACGCTGGCAGCTACCTCGACTGTCCAAAAGCACTCCCGAGCCGCAATGGAATCAGCTCTGCCGTAATGTACCTGGATCTGCACACAAGGTGCAGGGAGTCGGGTGTGAGTACTTCCAACTCAGCGGTAATAAAAGTAAATAATGCTGAAGGGAAGAAAACCACGCAAGGCACTATCTCTTGCTACACAATACGGAACTATCATTAAACTTCAAAACACTATCATTTTATTCCTTTTCAGCATATGTGAGTAGATTATTTAGAAATCTCAATTTTTAGCTACTTTCTTTCATGATAATATACCAATACCTGGGAGAATCTCAAGCAGTGCAAGTCAGCACTCAAATCAACCTCTCGGGCTCAGCACTCCTTAACAATTTATACCAGGAGATCTGGTCAATAAAGCAACAAATGCACATGTGCCAGTAAAGTATGAGAGCTAAAATGTTATGCCACGTAGTACACGTAAACCAATGTATGTATGCCATGCAATGCATATGACCGCTACGGCGTGTAGCCCGATCCTTTTGGGTACCCGTGCTCACTGTGGGGGTTCAGACTCCGGAGGGGCTCCTACAGCCCAAGCACAATATTAATATCACACCTGCTGCGGCGCGCAGCCCGATCCGTATACCACTGCCACTGCGGCGTGCAGTCCGATCCATGCATGTGTATGCATATGCTCACATAAAATGTCATGCCCTAACATATGGCCCTCGGCCCCAATCAGTCTAACAAATAATCAAGAAAGCCCTATGGCAACAATATCATATTAGCTCACAGCTAAAAATGTTATTAAGACCTTGTTCAAGTTTTTCATAACCTTATAAAAACGCTGAATAGCAAAATACCATTTTAAACCTTAAATTTAGAAGAAAATATGCATAGTGTTATCAAAACAATGATACCAATCCCTGAAGGATTAAAATAATTGGCACGAAGCCCAAACATGATAATTAGTCCAATTCATTTCAACAATTAGGTATTATTATTTATTACGCGGGACGGACCAAGTCACGATCCTCAATAGTGCTCTACCCCACGCCCGTTATTCGGCGTGCAAGTCACCTCAACACAGCACTAAGATGTGCAAGTCCGGGGTTTACTAACCCTCAGGACATCATTTACAAGAATTACCCACCTCGAACCGACGAAAGCTCATGCCCGCGACGCCTTAGCTCCTCGAACCGGCATCCACGCACGTCAAAACTAGCACAAATCAGTACAAATATATGAAAATAGGCTAATGGAACATAACCCAATCGAAAGAACTCGAAAAATATCAAAAATCACGAAATTTGCAAAACCCGAGCCCCGGGCTGTCACGACCCTAGTTCACCAATCGTGAACATGTCGTGATGGCACCCAGTCCCCACGACTAGGTAAGCCTAACACGTTGCGGAATATACCAGTTTATGAATATTTAATAAGAATTAGCGGAAAAATAAGATGAAAGGAATGCAATCCGTGCCGCTTGGCACATACACCAGTCAAATACACTATTTTAAAACACTACCAAGACCCGGAATCCCACGGGTAACACAGACTAAAAGAGATTATACAATTGTAGCTCTATGTAAAAGGAGTAACTAACAACGAAATGAAGAAAAATGTCAACTAGTACTACTAGAATAGAAGGAAAGCCTCCGGATCTGCGGACGTAGCAGATCATACCTCGAGGTCTCCAGAAAAGCTGCGGAAATTACCTAGCACGAGCCTGCTCTGATGTACCTGGATCTGCACAACAAAAGTGTGCAGAAGAGTAGCATGAGTACACCACGGCGGTACTCGGTAAGTGCCAAGCCTAACCTCGATGGAGTAGTGACGAGGTAGGTCAGGGCCCTACTGAGAAAACAATAATATAATGATGATAACAAAATAAACAGTTTAAATGAAAATAATTTCCCAAATAATAATATTATGATGATTACTGCAACTGTCTACAATTAAGCTAACAACAATTAACCAACTCAAATAAACAAATCCAGGATCTGTGGGAATTGAACCCACAGTCCCATTCTCAGTACCTCTGGGTCTCCGGTAATCGAACCCGCAGTCCACATTTCAATAATCTCAGGATCTCGGGAATCGAACCCGTAGTCCACATTTCAATAATCTCAGGATCTCGGGAATCGAACCCGTAGTCCACATTTCAATAATATCAGGATCTCGGGAATCGAACCCGTAGTCCACATTTCAATAATCTCAGGATCTCGGGAATCGAACCCGTAGTCCACATTTCAATAATCTCAGGATCTCGGGAATCGAACCCGTAGTCCATATTTCAATAATCTCAGGATCTCGGGAATCGAACTCGTAGTCCATAACCACAGCAAGTAAAGGAATACACAGAGAGAAGTATAATATACTTAACGATAACTTCGTCGATGAACAGCGCCAGCGATTACCAAGAAAACTCAAGTAAATCAATTAAGCAACTGGACAGTTAGATTCTATCTAATCATGCTTTCTAACTACTACCGGTAGGAATATCGAATTTAACAACTAAGAACAGGAATATCACTAATTGAACATTTTGAGTAAGGTATGTGTTCAACAACCAGCGCATGTACACGCTCGTCACCTCGCGTACAAGGCATTTAAAGTATCACAATAATATCCTAGGGGTGAAAGTCCCCCACACGAGGTTAGACAAGCCACTTACCTCAATTCCGGTACAAAACCGCTAAGAAATAACCCTCTTGCCACGAATGTCGGCCTCCACAAGTGTAGAATCTGATAAAAATCAATAGAATCACATCAAAATAGGCCAATTGGGAATTACCCAATCAAATTAACTCAAAATTCACCAAAACCCACAAGTTGCCAAAACCCGACTTTCGGAACGCTTATCGAAAAATTACGACAATTATATATTCGGGTTCCTTATCTCAATACGAGTCCGTGCATATAAAATTTATCGAAATCGGACTCCGTTTGCCCATTCAAATCAAAGGTTTTCTAAAGGTTTTGGTCTAGGGTGAAAACCCCCATTAATTACACCAAATTCCTCCATTTTCATGAAAAACTTGCATAATATTATCAACAACAATCATAATTGGAGTCCATAATTGATTACCTGAAGAAACCCCTTGAATCTCCCTTCAAAATCGCCCAAATCGCCCCTTAAGCCGAGCCCTCAAAGTTTGGAAATGTTTCTGAAATTTCTAACTTCGAATATAATTAACTCTCTGCGATTTCCGCTTCTGCGGACAAAATTCCGCTTCTGCGGATCCGCTTCCGCGACATTTTGTCGCTCCTGCGAAGCCCAGGCCTGGCTGGCCCATTCCGCTTCTGCGAGCCTACAGCCGTTTCCGCGAGGCCGCTCCCGCGGACAAAGGTCCGCTCCTGCGGAACTCTCCGCTCCTACGAACAACAGTCCGCTTCTGCGGACTCGCCTAAGCGGAGGCTTGTCCGCTTCTGCGAAATTCCCCAACTCGTCTCCTGACCGCTTCTGCGGTCCCCATCCTCGCACCTGCGATGCCGCTCATGCGGACAAGGACCGCCCCTGCGCTCCAGTCCGCTTCCGCGCTCCATTTTCCGCTTCAGCGGACTCGCCTCTGCGGTTCCATTTCCGCAGGGGCGAAAACAACAGAGCCAGAATTCCCTAGCCTGCAATTTCCATGATTTTCTCCCGTTTAACCATCCGAAACCACCCCGAGGCCCCCGGGATCTTATCCAAACACACCAACACATCCTAATACCTTATTCGAACTTGTTCCAATCCTCAAAACACGTCTAACAACATCAAAACCCATAATTCACATCGAATTCAAGCCTAAATTTCTTAAAACTCTCCGAATTACACATTCGATCTAAAACCTGACCAAACGACTTCCGAATGACCTGAAAATTTGCGGACAAAACCAAAATCATATAACGAAGCTACAGAAATTGTCGGAAATCCATTCTGACCCTCGGATCAAAATCTCACCTATCGTTCGTATTCGCCAAAATTTCATCCTTCGGCATTTCAAGCCTAATTGAGCTACGGACCTCCAAAATACATTCCGAACGCGCTCCCAACCCCGAAATCACCTAACGGAGCTAATGGAACCATCGGATTTCCGTTCCGAGATCGTCTTAACACTGTTCCGGCTACGGACTGTTTTCTAGCTTTAAAGCTCTCATTTAGGGACTAAGTGTCCCAAAATGCTCCAAATTTCATAACCGAATCTCTCGGCAAACCACAATAGCATAAATGAACTTAGGGGAACAGTTAAATTGGGGATTGGGGCGTAATTTTCTAAAACGACCGGTCGGGTCGTTACACGGGCCCACATCTCGAAAAATCTCGAAACTCATATTTCCAGAACCCTCGTCCCGCCACGAGTCCGTACATATAAAATTTAGTAAAATCGGAGTTCAAATGGCCTTCCAAAACTCAAAATCCCGTTGTCAATATCTAGGCCGCATTTCTTCACAATTTCTACCCAAATTCATGAAGATTGATGTTAATTCTACCATAAAGTGATGTTTTTGAGTCAAGAAACTTACCTCCGATGAATACCCGATGATTTCCTAGCGTTTTCCCGTGATTTCTTCTCTCTAGGGCTTAAAAATGATGCTTTGGGGTGTATGAACCCGTAATGAAATGTTTCTGGACTTAAACTCACTGCCTGGGCCATTTACTCTACGCGATCGCAGCACTGGGCGTGCGATCGCGATGCACAAAAACCTGGCTGCCAACTTTCCTCTACGCGATCGCGTGAGCCTGGACGCGATCGCAGTGCTCAACTCAGCGACCCTACGCGATCGCATCAAAGGGGTCGCGATCGCACTGCTCAAGAACACGACCTTACGCGATCGCATCGACCGACCCGCGATCGCGATGCACAAACACTCAACCTCACGCGCGCATCACTCTTCCTGCGATCGCGAAGAACAACTTTCCGGCCTCACTCTGATACACTACGCGATCGCAGACTCAACCTTGCGATCGCAGAGCTTCCCAGCTTTACCCTACGCAATCGCATACATAGCTTCGCGATCGCGAAGCACAAAAATTCTCTGCATTTATTGCAGCAGAAACAGCAGTGCCTTTGGCACAAATTGGTCCGTTTGGACCCCCGAATTCATCCCGAGGCTCCCGGGACCCCAACGAAAACCACCAACATACTCCAAAACACGATACGAACTTGTTCCAATCCTAAAAACACCATCCTAAACATCAAAATCACCAATTACACATGGATTCAAGCCTAAGTTTCTTCAAAATTTCTGAATTGCTCATTCAATCAAAAACCCGACCAAATGATGTCCGAATGACCTGAAAATTTGCAGGCATATCCAAAATCACCTAACAAAGCTATTGCAACTGTAGGAATTCCATTCCGACCCCCGGATCAAAATCTCACCTACCGTTCGGATTTCGCCAAAATTCAACCTTAGCCAATTCAAGCCTAAAACTACACCGGGCCTCCAAATTCAATTCCGATTGCTCTCCTAAGTCATAAATGATCTCCCGAAACTAGTCAAATCATCAGAATCTGATTCCGAGCACTCTAACTCGATAGTCAACTCTAGGTTGACTTTCCATATTCAAACTTCCTTCAAACATGCTTTTTGCTTCATTTTCAATTCAATTCACTCCTAACTCACCCGATAGGCTCTAACACTGATATAAAAGCATAAAACATGTAATTGCAACATGACGGGGTGGTAATTCCCGTAACGATAGGCCGGGTCGTTACATTCTCCCCAACTTAAATAATCGCTCGTCCTCGAGCATACTGAGAGTTGTACTAGAAGCAACCCAATAGCTGAATGACCTTACCAAGCATATATTTGGGCGATCATACGTCACCCTATCTCACATAAGTCCGAAAGCACCATATAGTCAAAATTTCACATACCATCTGGACCATAAATCACATTGCACTTTCTGAAATCATATGCCAAATGCAAATCCCATGCCTATACTCAGGATACACTCGAATCCACTGCAATAACCCACATTCACTACTCCGAGTGAGATCATATGATGTATCGACAACCCCATCACTCGAGACGATAGTCTCTAATCACAACAACTGGCCACAATAACCAAATACTAGCTGAAAACCTCTTTCATTAGATAGATTCTTATTCCAACACCTCTATATCCTGCCCACGGCAGCTGAAGTACGCGATATATCGAACCCATCTCTCAGGTTAACCATTCGTGAATCTATTTCCCTTTTTAAAACTCATACCACGATGGGTTTCGGAGCCAAACCTCGATTTTTACCTTTCTATCAAGCCAAGATCCAATATGCTCGTATTCATTAATGACTCCAACGGTCATTTCGATTATAACACACCGCACTGGTGATAAACACCTCAACACCGACCTAAGCCACGATGAGCACAACATAGGCTCCAATAGAAACGTATGCACACACTCGAATCATGACGACTCAATTCATGACAACTGTCTCCGGCAAAAGAGCTGCAGTTCAATTCCTCAGTGCCATCATAATATAAAACTAAGATTGCGTCTCGCATTATAGAAATAGAGTACCTGAATCCTTCTCGAGAGGTCATAACATCACGTGGCCTTGCCAAGACTCGTGATTCTATCCAAACCCCATTACTCATGAAGCACCTCAAGTTACCAAACTCAAAAACGGTTAGCCACGCACATATCTAGGTCTTGAACCCAAGCAATCAACCTCACCCACGGTGAAACAATTAACGTATGCTATTAAATCCTGAAAGGACACAACCGATGTGCCACTCGCCAAGCGATACTCAAAACGGTCTTTTCCTCAGAAGCGAGGAAGTATCGTATACCAGGTAGCATATAACTAACTATATTTTTCACAATATTCTGTTGCGGCGTGCAACCGGCTCCAATGACATACCCGTGGCGGCGTGCCACCCGATCTAGATACCATACCTGTGGCGGCGTGCCACCCGATCCAAGTAACCCTCGTCAAATAAATACGCGTCGAGTCAAGTTGCTCATCGTAATAAACATATATAGCCTCAAGTTTGGCCACAAGAAACGCATCCGACAAAGTTCCTCAATACTAGAACTAATCAATGGTAGATACTTCTACACTAACATCCACCACTAAGGTCCAACTGACAAAGCAATGCCTACCAGCCGTCTGCTGGTCCTGTGTACAACTACTCTGTTGGAGTATACTCTGATGCTCTCTGCTACGCAATTTGTGCCATTTTCCGACATAGTCCATATCACATTAGTCTAGACAATCTGACCCATGACAACCAGTCAGCAATCGAGTATCATAATCCGAATTCGTTTTATCAAGTCAAGAGAGAGCCTCTAAGGCTTCCGATTTCCAATAATCACAAAACGGTGCCGATGCACACGATATACAACCACTGCATAGGCGGATTAACGAGAATTTCAAGTCTCCTACACATATATAACATATGAATCACTATGCCTAATTCCGTATTTCACCGTACATATACATAACGCACATCAAGCGTCCATTCATACCACGACAGCCATTCAGAAATTTCACTATGCCATCTACGACTCAATTATTTTAGTCGATCCAACAAAAGAATACCAACATACCACTGGATATTATCAGTTTACATTACCTTGTCCCTTTGCACCATATACCCTGCCAAATTACTAGAATAGCAGTACCATTTTCTTAAATCACCAGCAGCTGTCCGCGCTGCTCAATAATTTTATTGACTTCCCATATATTATGAACTGATCTCAAAACCTAGAATATACCATTAGCAACTTTCCATAACACATCGTGTATACCATATCACACTAAGACAACATGGAAATTCATATCCCTTTCCTCCGCCTCAACATCGGCGCACTCAACTAGTCAAGGACTTTCGTGATCCCATATAGAAGAAAACTCATTACACATTCCACGCTTCGCATATCGATAGGAATATACTCATCTTCAAACCATGATAAAACACATCACAAACTATTTCTTCCCATTCATTGCATAAGTTTAACTGCCAGGACTGAGTCCTTATACCTATATCAAGTTACACAACTGCCAGCACTCAAGAGCTTTGCTGCAATGCCTGCAAGACTCATTACTTCAACCACATACCAGTAATCAATCGTATTCCATTTTATACCATTCTGGTTTATTAACAAGTTGTTCCATTTACCCAGTTTCCTTTCCTGATTCATCATTAATTTCATATCAGTCTATATTGTAGTACGACAATGCCTCAACCCCTTTTTACCTCACAAGACTCGTACACAAGACCACACGGTCTAAGACCCATAGGCCACTGAATACTCTCTCAATGTTTCCCAGAAGTACCACATTCTACAATACTTTATTTCGAAGAACTTCTTGCGATTTGAATTCGTTATCATTACCTTCCCATACGGTTACATAGAATCCCATCATTCACATAATATAACACTAGTCTTTATTTTTCTCTAACGAAACCGCCATCTTTAGCCACATACACAAAACTTAAGGCACCTGACTGTTACAAGCAAAATCTTGAACACTTCAAAACCATTCTTGGGCATCATTCACCTTTATTCAGCTGTAATTCAACTGTCCTATTGAGTAGAACCACTCGTGTTTTGTTAGAACTCGGACATCGCAGAACATGATTACTTACAGGTACAATTCGCTATCTTTCTTTTCTATACACCGAACATTCCTTACCAACAGTAGTTCAAAACATCCTAGTATTTCTTCACATCTACGAAGCACCATAACCTTTATTAGAATTTTCCCAACATACTTAGAGACAGAGCCAACACAGCACACAACAGTGCAATCAGTTAACCAACAACAACCTCCCCAACTTGGCACGGAGCCATACATCAAGGCACTTCTAGCTACTCATAGCATTCGTACTCAAATGATGCCACAAAGTTCTAGTTAGATTAAACTCAAGTCATTTTCAAGCTTCGGCGGAGATTCGAATCATCAAAAATATTAACTCTTTTGCAATTCTTGCATTCATTCACACACAACAGTTCCCCCCCCCCCCCTCTTTAGGTGACAAAAATCTTTTCTCAGTCCCGAATTTTCCAAAATTTTTGGCAGAGTTTCCTTTGTAAATTGGCCTATCCACCTGCCAGAGAATCACCAAACCATTCGAACAATACTTCCACAACTCAACAAGATATCACAATGTATTTTAACAACATTAAGTCTCAATACTATACGAATCATATTATCATAATTTATACTTGAACCTACGATGTACCTGCTCGAATCATAACACATATCAAAATCACTTTAGTCTTCCTGAGTTTAAACTCGTTCCACTACACATAAGACACTTTACCTTCCAATTATGAGATATGATAATTATTTCTCACGCCCATAGCTAGGGCTACATATCACATCAAAATAAGAACTGAATACCTTACAGCTCTCCTATTATCAAACTGCCATTTGCACAATAAGGATCAGTACCGATCGTGTGAACTTCATAATACCGACTCGCAAAATTAATACCTTAGTGCTCAAGCCATAGATAAGGATTCGGCCTCAAGTCCTCCCGAATGGCCCAACATGAACTCATGGAGATTATATCTCGCCCCTCGATCGGGGAATTGCAAGCCATAAGTCAATTATATTACTAAGCGCTCGATGCGTACACAGACGTGCGGAAGGAATTTCAAAATTATATCTCAAGCTGAATCAAGTACGCACGATAAGAATTCTAAGAAATGTGAAGTGTTTCCTAAAGGTTCGCAGCCTCCGAGGATAAGTACAGGCGTCCCCGTACCGATCCACAAGACTCTACTAACCGGCTCAAGACTCATGAGGCCTAGTAAACCTAGGCTTTGATACCAACTTGTCACGACCCCAAATCCGGTCGTGATGGCGCCCAGCATACTGCTAGGCCAGCCCGACCAATCAACAATAACCACGGAGCCACAAGCTCACTTTATCCGATTTAAGCATAACAGGTGATAGATATTTTAAGAATAGGGAACCAAGTCCCAACATGTGCCAACTCCCATAGACCGAAGGGTCAAGAGTCATGAGCCTCTATAGAGTATACAAAGTGTAAATAGTGAATATAACTGTGCACAAGTGTGGGATGATCAGAACAAAATACAGACAAACTGGAGAATCAGGTCCTGCGAACGTTGGCAGCTACCTCGACTGTCCAAAAGCACTCCCGAGTCGCAATGGAATCAGCTCTGCTGTAATGTACTTGGATCTGCACACAAGGTGCAGGGAGTCGGGTGTGAGTACTTCCAACTCAGAGGTAATAAAAGTAAATAATGCTGAAGGGAAGAAAACCACGCAAGGCACTATCTCTTGCTACACAATACGGAACTATCATTAAACTTCAAAACACTATCATTTTATTCCTTTTCAGCATATGTGAGTAGATTATTTAGAAATCTCAATTTTTAGCTACTTTCTTTCATGATAATATACCAATACCTCTCAAGCAGTGCAAGTCAGCACTCAAATCAGCCTCTCGGGCTCAGCACTCCTTAACAATTTATACCAGGAGATCTGGTCAATAAAGCAACAAATGCACATGTGCCGGTAAAGTATGAGTGCTAAAATGTTATGCCACGTAGTACACGTAAACCAATGTATGTATGCCATGCAATGCATATGACCGCTACGGCGTGTAGCCCGATCCTTTTGGGTACCCGTGCTCACTGTGGGGGTTCAGACTCCGGAGGGGCTCCTACAGCCCAAGCACAATATTAATATCACACCTGCTGCGGCGCGCAGCCCGATCCGTATACCACTGCGGCGTGCGGTCCGATCCATGCATGTGTATGCATATGCTCACATAAAATTTCATGCCCTAACATATGGCCCTCGGCCCCAATCAGTCTAACAAATAATCAAGAAAGCCCTACGGCAACAATATCATATTAGCTCACAACTAAAAATGTTATTAAGACCTTGTTCAAGTTTTTCATAACCTTATAAAAACGCTGAATAGCAAAATACCATTTTAAACCTTAAATTTAGAAGAAAATATGCACAGTGTTATCAAAACAATGATACCAATCCCTAAAGAATTCAAATAATTGGCACGAAGCCCAAACATGATAATTAGTCCAATTCATTTCAACAATTAGGTGTTATTATTTATTACGCGGGACGGACCAAGTCACGATCCCCAATGGTGCTCTACCCCACGCCCGTTATCCGGCGTGCAAGTCACCTCAACACAGCACTAAGATGTGCAAGTCCGGGGTTTACTAACCCTCAGGACATCATTTACAAGAATTACCCACCTCGAACCGACGAAAGCTCATGCCCGCGATGCCTTAGCTCCTCGAACCGGCATCCACGCACGTCAAAACTAGCACAAATCAGTACAAATATATCAAAATAGGCTAATGGAACATAACCCAATCGAAAGAATTCGAAAAATATCAAAAATCACGAAATTTGCAAAACCCGAGCCCCGGGCCCACATCTCGAAAAATCTCGAAACTCATATTTCCAGAACCCTCATCCCGCCACGAGTCCGTACATATAAAATTTACTAAAATCGGAGTTCAAATGGCCTTCCAAAACTCAAAATCCCGTTTTCAATATCTAGGCCACATTTCTTCACAATTTCTACCCAAATTCATGAAGATTGATGTTAATTCTACCATAAAGTGATGTTTTTGAGTCAAGAAACATACCTCCGATGAATACCCGATGATTTCCCAGCATTTTCCCGTGATTTCTTCTCTCTAGGGCTTAAAAATGGTGCTTTGGGGTGTATGAACCCGTAATGAAATGTTTCTGGACTTAAACTCACTGCCTGGGCCATTTACTCTACGCGATCGCAGCACTGGGCGTGCGATCGCGATGCACAAAAACCTGGCTGCCAACTTTCCTCTACGCGATCACGTGAGCCTGGACGCGATCGCAGTGCTCAACTCAGCGACCCTACGCGATCGCATCAAAGGGGTCGCGATCGCACTGCTCAAGAACACGACCTTACGCGATCGCTCGACCGACCCACGATCGCGATGCACAAACACTCAACCTCACGCGATCGCATCACTACTCCTGCGATCGCGAAGAGCAATCTCCCAGCCTCATCTCAATACCCTACGCGATCGCAGTCTCAACCTTGCGATCGCAGAACTTCCCAGCCTAACCCTACGCGATCGCAGACCTAGCTTCGCGATCGCGAAGCACAAAAATCTTCTGCACTAATTGCAGCAGAAACAGCAGTGCCTTTGGCACAAATTGGTCCGTTTGGACCCCCGAATTCATCCCGAGGCTCCCGGGACCCCAACGAAAACCACCAACATACTCCAAAACACGATATGAACTTGTTCCAATCATAAAAACACCATCCTAAACATCAAAATCACCAATTACACACGGATTCAAGCCTAAGTTTCTTCAAAATTTCTAAATTGCTCATTCAATCAAAAACCCGACCAAATGATGTCCGAATGACCTGAAAATTTGCAGGCATATCCAAAATCACCTAACGAAGCTACTGCAACTGTCGGAATTCCATTCCGACCCCCGGATCAAAATCTCACCTACCATTCGGATTTCGCCAAAATTCAACCTTAGCCAATTCAAGCCTAAAATTACAGCGGGCCTCCAAATTCAATTCTGTTTGCTCTCCTAAGTCATAAATGATCTCCCGAAATTAGTCGAATCATCAGAATCTGATTCCGAGAACTCTAACTCGATAGTCAACTCTAGGTTGACTTTCCATATTCAAACTTCCTTCAAACATGCTATTTGCTTCATTTTCAATTCAATTCACTCCTAACTCACCCGATAGGCTCTAACACCGATATAAAAGCATAAAACATGTAATTGCAACATGACGGGGTGGTAAATTCCCGTAACGACGGGCCGGGTCGTTACAGTGCCACACGATGCCATTTCTTATCATATAAGTGGTCGGCGCGCCACACGATCCCAATTCATAAATATATATATATATATATATTACCGGCATTTAACCAATAATCTCTGCATCAACAATATTTATAATTACCGGTTTTGAACCAATAATTGATAATAATTCAACAATTTATCTCTGTTACCGGTGTGACACCAATAACTCTTAATCAACAATTCATACACAACTAAATTCCTATTCCTTCAAGCTAGGATAGAACAAACACATACCTCAGAAGTTTACGAACGATTCAATCCGTAGCAATGCCTTTTCCATTAGAATTTGGCTCCAATCCAATCGTATCTATACACAATTGATTTAGTATCATCAATTCTACTTAATAGACTAGTTCATATTGCTAAAAATGATTTTTACAACATTCTGTCCGGAATAGTAAAAATCGACCCCGGGCCCACATAATCGAAACTCAAGTTTCGAACCAAAATAAGTTCACCCAATCATCCATGAGTTCAAATATACAATTTGTTCTTAAGTTCGACTCCAAAACGAGGTCTAGATCGCAAATTCTTTGAAAACCCTTACTATACTAAATTCTCAATTTTTCTACCCATTTACACCTATTTAGGCTTATGAATTCAAATAATATTGATGGAAAATGAAGAAAAGGAGTTAAGAATCACTTACCCAAGAAGTTTGATGAAGAATCGCTCAAAAATCGTCCAAGGAGCTGTGGAGAAGAGAGTTGAACAGAAATGGGATTTTTATCCCGTTTCTGTTCTGTTTTGGGATTAAATTCACTTGCCATAAATTTGTTCTATGCGATCGCGGAGCTACTGATGTGATCGCATATAGTAAGGTCATTTGTACTCTACGATTGCATTGAAGAAGCTGCGATCGCAAAGAATGGGCAGGCTACGTTATGCGATCGCAGGACACACTGTGCGATCGCATAGAGGAGAAATAAGGGGCTGGCTTTTTACACAATGCGATCGCGTTACATGGTATGCGATCGCGTAAAGGGAAAATGGCAAGCTATGCGATCGCAGGAACAATAATGCGATCGCATAGAAGGATTTTCAGGACTCCTAAACTTTGCTCTACGCGATTGCAGCTACACCTATGCGATCGCATAGAAGAAAATCTCTGTGCAAAAATTGCAGAACTTCTGCTGCATTTCCAAGTCCAAAACCATCCCGTTACCTATCCGAAACTCACCCGAGCCCTCGGGGATTCAAACCAAGTATGTACACTGACTCGATAACATCATACGAACTTGCTCGAGCGATCAAATCGCCAAAATAACATCAAAATCAATGAATTGAGCCTTAAAACTCAATAATTCTTTCAGATTTCATAATTTCCAAAATTTCCAATTTAAGGCCGAAACACGTCAAACGACGTCCGTTTTCAACCAAACTTTACAGGAAGCACTTAACCAATATATATGACCTGTACCGAGGTCAGAACCAAAATATGAGCCCGATATCACCACTTTTCAATCAAATTTCAGTTTCATTTTCCTTAAACATTTTCAGAAAACAATTTAACAAAAAAATTGTTTTACCGGGGTTCTAGACCTCGGATTTCAATTTTGGGCATACGCCCAAGTTCCATATTTTTCTACGGATTTTCTGAGACCGTCAAATCATGGGTCCGGGTCCGTTTACCAAAAATATTGACCAAAGTCAACCATATCAATATTAATATCAAAATTCTTCAAATTTTTCACATATTTCATATATTTCAACATAAAAATTTTCCAGCTTTGCGCCCGAACTGTGTACGCAAATCGAGGCAACTATAAATGAGGTTTTCAAGACCTCAGAAGCTCGAAATGATTAATAAAACAAGTGACAACCCTTTGGGTCGTCACATTCTCCACCTCTAAAAAAACCGTTCGTCCTCGAACAAACAAAAGAAAGAAGTACCTGAGTCAAGGAATAGATGAGGATATCGGCTCAGCATGTCAGACTCGGTCTCCCAGGTCGATGCCTTAGGAGGCTGACCCCTCCACTGAACTCGCACAGAAGGAAAACTCTTCGACCTCAACTGTCAAACCTGCCGATCTAGAATAGCTACCGGCTCCTCCTCATAGGACAGATCTATGTCCAATTGGACAGTGCTGAAATCTAACAAGTGCGATGGATCGCCATGATATTTTCGAAGCATGGATACATGAAACACTGGATGCACAGCTGATAAGCTAGGTGGCAAAGCAAGTTTATATGCCACCTCTCCCACACGATCAAGAATCTCGAATGGGCCAATAAACCTAGGGTTAAATTTGCCCTTCTTTCCAAATCTCATCACGCCCTTCATAGGTGATACTCGGAGCAATACTCGCTCCCCAATCATGAAAGTTATATCTCGAACCTTGCGATCTGCATAGCTCTTTTGTCTAGACTGAGCTGTGCGAAGCCTATCTTGAATAATCTTGACCTTATCTAAGGCCTCCTGAGCTAAATCCGTACCCAATAACCGAGCTTCTCCCGGTTCAAACCATCCAACCGGAGAACGACACCGCCTACCATACAAGGCTTCATAAGGAGCCATCTGGATGCTCGATTGATAACTATTATTATAAGCAAACTCTGCCAAAGGCAGGAATTGATCCCACGAACCTCCAAAATTAATAACACACGCCCGTAGTATATTTTCCAGTATCTGAATAGTCCTCTCGGACTGACCATCCATCTGGGGATGAAAGGTTGTACTTAGCTGAACTTGCGTGCCCAACTCTCGCTGAACCGCATTCCAAAAATGTGAGGTAAACTGTGCACCTCGATCTGAAATAATAGAGATTGGAACGCCATGAAGGCGAACGATCTCCCTGATATAAATCCCAGCTAACCTCTCGGATGAATAGGTAGTGGCAATAGGAACAAAATGAGCTGACTTGGTCAGCCTATTGTCACGACTCAAATCCGGTCGTGACAAATTGGTATCAAAGCCTAGGTTACTAGGACTCGCGAGTCATGAGTCGGTTTAGTAGGCTTTCGCGGATCGGTACGTAGACGTCCGTATCTATCTTCGGAAGGCTACAGAAACTTTAGGAAAAACCTCATTTTCTTGGATTCATATCGTGCGATCTGTGTAATCATGAAATTAAATCTTTCCATATTCTATTCTCTCGCAGATGGCGAGAACACGAGCTAACGGACGTGGCGGACGACCACCATTGGCACCCGAGAGGCCGTGGTCGTGGTAGAGGTAGGGCAACGAGCACCGGCACTTGCTGACCCACCGGCTGACCGGACTCGGGGTCGGATTCTCGCTCCGGTGGCCCGGACTCGGGACCGGAATCCGGCGACGGACGCTCCGACAACTCGGGTTCAGGCACCGGCAGTGCTCATTGTGATACCGGGTCTTCGGGAGACCTTGGCTCGGATCTTATCGGTGTGCACGGGCTTGGCACAAGTAGTTGCGGCTACTGCTGCGGTATCTTCTTCACGGGCGGGGGAGAAAATCGGACCCCCGTGGCTCGCACACCCGAGCCGGTCGTTCAGTTCGGCCGGTTGCGCCCGTTGCACCGGCTCCTGGCTTATATGGTTCCGGCTATGCCCGACGATGAGCGGCGTCGTTTGGAGAGATTTGAGAGGCTACGGCCTCCGACATTCAGTGGTGCTGAGGCGAGGACGCCCAGGGTTTTCTTGACAGATGTCGGCGCATGCTTCGCACCGCGGGTATTCTAGAGTCCGGCGGTGTTTCATTCACCCCTTTTCGGTTCACAGGTGCGGCATTTCGGTGGTGGGAGGATTTCGAGATGCGTAGGCCTGCTCGGGGACGTGCCTCAGTCTTAGAGAGAGGAGCTGCGACGTCAGTTCGAGTGCTTGAAGCAGGGAGAGATGACGGTTAATCAGTACGAGATGAGATTCACACGGTTGGCCCGTCATGCCATGTGGATGGTTCCTACAGACAGAGAGAGGATTTGGAGATTTATCGATGGCCTAATTTATCCCATCCGCATATTAATGACCAGGGAGAGAGTTTCGGCAGTTACCTTTGAGGAGGTGGTTGATGCTGCCCGTCATATTGAGACAGATCGCCGCAGAGAGCGGGAGGAGAGAGAGGCTAAGAAGCCTCGTGGTACTGGCAGTTACAGTGGTGCTCCGTCTAGGGGCCAATTTCAACATAGCAGAGGTCGCTCTTTCAGATCTCATCAGTCTGGATGTGCAGAGTCCAGTGGGGTTTCATCAGATCGTGGTCGGTAGGGCCATCAGGGTTATCAGGGTCAGCAGAGCCATCAGCAGAGTCAGCCTGCACTGAGTGCTCTTCCAGCTCAAAGCTCTGCTCCTTTTTCCTCAGCACAGGGTTCATCTGTAGCGAGGGGTCCTCTGCAGCCCCTTCTTCCATCTTCAGGCCGTTGTTTTGAGTGCGGTGATTTGGGCCATATCAGGAGAGAGTGTCCTCAGTGGCTTCGTAAGTGGTCTCAGCAGAGGGATTAGCCCTCGTCTTCTACTCCTGTTTCTTCAGCGCCAGCACGGTCGGCTAGGACTGGTGGCCAGGTATCCAGAGGTCGCCCTAGGGGTGAGGATCGTACTGGTGGAGGCCAGGCTCGTTTCAATGCTCTTCCGGATAGGAAGGATGCTAGTGCTTCAGATGCGGTCATTTCAGGTATTATCTCAGTCTGCCACAGGGATGCTTCTGTCTTATTTGATCCCGGATCCACCTATTCTTATGTCTCTACTTATTTTGCACATCACTTGGGTATGACCCGTGGTATTCTTGCTTTGCCCGTACATGTATCTACCCCAGTGGGGGATACCGTTGTTGTGGATCAGGTATATCGATCCTGTATTATTACTATTGGGGGTCTGGAGACCCGAGTTGATCTATTACTACTAGGCATGGTAGATTTCGATGTTATTCTAGGCATGGATTGGCTATCTCCTTACCATGCGATTCTGGACTGTCATGCCAAGACAGTCACACTAGCTATTCCAGGTAATCCGAGGATCGAGTGGCGTGGCTTGACTGATTATGTGTCCGATGGGGTGATTTCTTATATAAAGGCCCAACGAATGATTGACAAGGGTTGTTTATCTTATTTGGCCTTCATTAGAAATGTTGAGGCTGAGACACCCGGTCTTGATTCGGTCCCCATTGTGAGGAAGTTTCCGGATGTATTTCCAGCAGACCTGCCAGGCATGCCGCCTGACCGAGATATTGACTTTGGTATTGACTTGGTGCCGGGCACTCGGCCCATTTCTATTCCTCCCTATCGCATGGCACCAGCAGAGTTAAAAGAATTGAAAGAACAGCTTCAGGAACTCTTAGATAAGGGTTTCATTCGTCCGAGTGTGTCAACTTGGGGTGCACCGGTGTTGTTCGTAAAGAAGAAAGATGGCACAATGAGAATGTGCATTGATTACAGGCTGCTGAACAAGGTAACAGTGAAGAATAAGTACCTATTACCTCGTATTGAGGACCTATTGGATCAGCTCCAGGGAGCTAGTGTATTTTCTAAGATTGACCTTCGATCAGGCTATCATCAGTTGAAGATCAGGGACTCAGATATTATGAAGACAACGTTCAGGACGCGATATGGGCACTACGAGTTCCTGGTGATGTCTTTCGGGTTGACTAATGTCCCAGCTACATTCATGCACTTGATAAATAGTGTATTTCGGCCGTACCTTGATTCTTTTGTGATTGTGTTTATTGATGATATTCTGGTCTATTCACGCAGCCAGGAGGAGCATGCACAGCACTTGAGAGTGGTATTGCAGAGGTTGAGAGAAGAGAAGCTTTATGCAAAATTCACTAAGTGTGAGTTATGGCTTGATACTGTGGGTTTTCCGGGACATGTGGTGTCCAGTGATGGTATTCGGGTTGATCCACAGAAGGTCGAGGCAGTGCAGAATTGGCCCAGACCTTCCTCAGCTACAGAGATTCGGAGTTTTCTCGGCTTGGCAGGCTATTATCGCCGGTTTGTTCGGGGTTTCTCATCTATTGCTTCACCGTTGACTAAGTTGACACAAAAGAATGCTCCATTTGTGTGGTCTGATGAATGTGAGGAGAGCTTTCAGAAGCTCAAGGAGGCTTTGACCACCGCTCCAGTACTTGTGTTACCATCAGCCTCAGGGTCATATACGGTGTATTGTGATGCTTCTAGAGTTGGGCTCGGTTGTGTGTTGATGCAGGAGGGTAGAGTTATTGCATATGCTTCTCGTCAGCTAAAGCCCCACGAGAAGAACTACCCTGTTCATGATTTGGAGTTAGCTGCTATTGTTCATGCCTTGAAGATTTGGAGGCATTACTTATATGGTGTATCTTGTGATGTATATACAGACCACCGCAGCCTTCAGCATTTGTTTAAGCAAAAAGATCTAAATTTGAGGCAGCGGAGATGGCTTGAATTGCTTAAAGACTATGATATTACTATCTTGTATCATCCGGGAAAGCCAATGTAGTGGCTGATGCATTGAGCCGGAAGGCTATTAGTATGGGCAGTTTGGCGTATATTCCAGTTGGGGAGAGACCCCTAGCAGTTGATGTTCAGGCGTTAGCTAATCAGATGGTGAGGCTGGATATTTCTGAGCCCGGTCGGGTGATGGCTTGTGTAGTAGCTCGTTCTTCTTTATATGATCGTATTCGAGAGCGCCGGTATGATGATCCACACTTACTTGTCCTTAAGGACAGAGTTCAGCATGATGATGCTAGAGATGTCACTATTGATAGTGATGGTGTATTGCGGATGCAGGGCCGGATATGCGTGCCCAATGTTGATGGCCTTCGTGAGTTGATATTGGAGGAGGCTCACAGCTCGCGGTATTCTATTCATCCAGGAGCCGCGAAGATGTACCAGGATTTGAAGCAGCATTACTGGTGGAGAAAGATGAAGAAAGATATTGTGAGCCATGTGGCTAGGTGTCTAAACTGTTAGCAGGTCAAGTATGAGCATCAGAGACCTGGCGGTGTATTCCAGCGAATTGATATTCCTGAGTGGAAGTGGGAAAGAATAACTATGGACTTTGTTAGTGGACTCCCTCGGACGGCGAGGAAGTTTGATTCAGTTTGGGTGGTGGTGGATAGGTTGACCAAGTCAGCTCACTTCATCCCAGTGTGTACTACTTATTCCTCAGAGCGGTTGGCAGAGATATTCATCCGTGAGATAGTGAGATTGCATGGAGTTCCTATTTCTATTATATCAGACAGAGGTACCCAGTTCACTTCTCAGTTCTGGAGGACATTTCAGCGAGAGTTGGGTTCACAGTAGAGCTGAGCACAGCATTTCATGCACAGACGGATGGGCAGTCTGAGCGTACTATTCAGATATTAGAGGACATGTTGCGTGCTTGTGTCATTGATTTCGGTGGTTCGTGGGCTGATTATTTGCCTTTGGCGGAGTTTGCTTATAATAATAGCTATCGGTCCAGTATTCAGATGGCACCGTATGAAGCTTTATATGGGATACGGTGTAGGTCTCCAGTCGGTTGGTTCGAGCCCCGCGAGGCTAGGTTGTTAGGGGACGGAGTTAGTCCAAGATGCCTTAGACAAGGTAAAGGTGATTCAGGAGAGACTTCGCACAGCTCAGTCGCGTCAGAAGAGTTATGCAGACCGGACGAGATGTATCTTATTGAGTAGGTGAGAAGGTGTTGCTGAAGGTTTCGCCTATGAAGGGTGTTATGAGGTTTGGAAAGAAAGGGAAGTTGAGCCCAAGGTTTATTGGACCTTTTGAGGTGCTTAGGAAAGTTGGGGAGGTGGCTTATATGCTTGCTTTGCCACCCGGTTTGTCGGGAGTTCACCCGGTGTTCCATGTATCTATGCTCCGGAAGTATGTCGGAGACCCGTCTTATGTGTTAGACTTCAGCACGATACAGCTAGATGAAGACTTGACTTATAATGTAGAGCCAATAGCCATTTTGGGTCGACAGGTTCGTAAGCTGAGATCCAAGGATATAGCTTCAGTGAAAGTGCAGTGGAGAGGTCGTCCCGTGGAAGAAGCAACTTGGGAGACCGAGCAGGAAATGCGGAGCAGATATCCACACTTGTTTGATGCTCCAGGTATGTTACTTAATCCGCTCGCGGACGAGCGTTTGTTTAAGTTGGGGAGAATGTAACGATGTCACGACCCGGATTTTTCCCCTACATCGGGATCGTGATGGCGCCTACTCGTGGTAGCTAGGCAAGCCACTGTATACATGTTATCCTGTTTTAACACAATTTTAATTAAATAAATGCGGAATACTTTATAGAAATAGTATTAAGCAGTTTCAAAGTAAAACCATACTGAAATCCTCTACCCAAGACTTGGAGTCACCAACTCACAAACTACTATGGAATACTACACATAAAAGTCTGAAGGAAATATAACATAATCTGTTTGTCTCGGAACAATGAGACTACAGCTATTAACATAAATCAAGAAAGAGACGCCGGGCCTGCGGACGTCTGCAAGCTACCTCGGTCTCAAATGTGATCAACTCCCACGCAATCTATTTATTGCTGCTGCTGCTGCTCCTGATCGTAACCTGGACCTGTGCAAAAACGCACAGAAGTGTAGTATCAGCACAACCGACCCCATGTGCTGGTAAGTGCCTGGCCTATCCCGGCGAAGTAGTGACAAGCCTAAGACCAGACACCCATATAAACCTGTACAGTTAAAATATATATATATATATATATATATATGTACATAAACATTTATAAGGAAATACTCTGCTCTGCAATAACAACCAATAACTCATAATATCCAGATTAATCTAATCAACATAATTAAGTCTTACTTTCGTGTCTCAATTCTTTACTTTTCTTTTTTTTTATCTCGTGGTAGGCGTACCACCCGCTCCCAAATATATCAATAGGCTACCGGCAACTATGGCCAATGCCAAGATTCAAATCACTTTGTGGTCGGCGTGCCACACGATCCCATTTCTTATCATAAAAGTGGTCGGCGCGCCACACGATCCCAATTCTTTAATATATATATATATTACCACAATTAACAAGAATTAACCAAGTAATAACACAATAAGGAATATATCAAAAGAACTCAACAATTAACAACGGTTAATAAGTTCACAAGGAAAACAAAGTATAATGGAAACACAAGTAATATCAATTCAAGGAATAGCAAATAGTTGCACGGCATCACCCAAATAAAATATAATGGAAAAACAAGTAATATCAAGTCAAGGAATAGCAAATAGTTGCACGACATCACCCAAATAAAATATAATGGAAAAACAAGTAATATCAAGTCAAGAAATGGCAAATAGTTGCACGGCATCACCCTTCGTGCTTTTACTCTCATCCTCACCAAATAAGTAAATAAAGTGTACGGCATCACCCTTCGTACTTTTACTCTCATCCTCACATCCATGGTACGGCATGATCCTTCGTACATGGTTCAATAACAAGTCACGGCATGATCCTTCGTGCATAATCAATAAAACATGGCACGACATTAACCTTCGTGCATAAATAATAAATCAAGGCACGGCATCACCCTTCGTGCATTATCAATCTTCCTCACCCAAACAACAATCACAATTAAGGGCAGAGAAAGAAACAGTAATTCATAAACCGTCCCAACAAGGGCAATCAATAATTATCTTCACAACAAGTCCCGACAAGGGAAAACAATAACAATTCTACAACCTGGCAAAGGTTCAACAATTCATCTATAAATATATCTCAAAATAAGCATTTTCAACGACTCACGGTCATACTAGACGCCAGTGTATGGATGCTCGTCACCACAGCCCATACACCGCACTCGATCACATAACACATAGCACATAATCATATTCCCTCAAGCTAGGATAGAACAAACACTTACCTCGAATATTTATGAACAATTCAATCTGTGGCAATGCCTTTTCCTTTCAAATTTGGCTCCAATCCAATCGTATCTATACACAATTGATTTAATATCATCAATACTACTCAACAAACTAATTCATAAGGCTAATTACAACTTTTACAACATTCTGCCCGGAATAGTGAATTTCGACCCCGGGCCCACATGGTCGGAACTCGGGGTTCGGACCAAAATCCGGCTACCCATCCCCCCACGAGTTCATGTATATGATTTGTTTCAAAATCGGATCTCAATTCGAGGTCCAATTCCCCAATTTATGAAAAACCCTATTTTCTAACAAAAACAAGAATTCTACCATGAAAACCTTTGATTTTTAATGAAAAACATGTTTAATGATGTTAGGAATTGAAAGAATTAAGTAAAAAGTGACTTACAATTGTTTTGATGAAGAAGGAATCCGTGAAGAATCGCAAATGAGTGTTTTTGTTTTGTAAAAAGTGAAGAAATGAACTTAAAATCGTGTTTTACAGGTCTCTGTGTTCGCATTTGCGAACATGGGTTCGCAATTGCGAACCCCGACCAATTTCCTGGAGTTTGAAAAATAAGCTAAGGCTGGGAAGTTCGCATTTGCGAACACTGGCAGACAAAGGGACTGTTCGCATTTGCGAACTAATGTTCGCATTTGCGAACATAGGCTGTATAAGGCAGTGTTCGCATTTGCGAACAATGGTTCGCATTTGCGAACCAAGGCAGTATAGGGAATGTTCGCATTTGCGAACTTTTGTTCGCATTTGCGAACATAGGCAGGCTCTGGGGACTTTCGCAAATGCGAACAATTGTTCGCATTTGCGAACAAGGCTGGGTCAATGGGGCTTCGCATTTGCGATCAGGGTTCGCATTTGCGAGCCCTGCCTTGTACTACCCCCTTCGCAATTGCGAAGCAGGGTTCGCATTTGCGAGCCCTGCCTTGTACTACCCCCTTCGCAATTGCGAGAAATACTTCGCAATTGCGAAGCCAACAGCTGGGTGAAAAACCAGCAGGTGCAACATTTCAAAATTTAATCCAACGGCCTATCAAATCTTTACCCGAGCCCCCGGGCTCCAAACCAAACATGTACACAACCTCAAAAACACATTATGAACTTGCTCGTGCGATCACATCGCCAATATCACCTCGTTTTCATCAAATCAAGCCTCAAATTCATGATTTTCATACCTTTGGTTTTCAAAACTTTCAAACTTGGGACTCAAGGTCCAAAACATCTCAAACGACATCCGAATGTCACCAAACTTTACAAAAATCACATATATAATATTTAAGACTTGTACCGGGCGTCGGAACCAAAATACGAGCCCGATACCAAGGTCAATTAATTCATTTCCTTTAACAATTACATCAAAAATAATTTTATAGAAAAATTCATAACTTGGGCTCTAGGCCTCGAATTCAACTCCGGACGCATGTCCAAGTCCCATATTTTCCTACGAACCTCTCGGGACCATCCAATATCGGGTCCGGATCCGTTTACCAAAAATGTTGACCGAAGTCAACCATATCAATATAAATATCATTTTTATTCAAATTTCTCATAAAATTCATATTTTCTATCACAAAAATCTTTCCGGCTACAAGCTCGGATCATGCACGTAAATCGAGGCAACATGGAATGAGGTTTTCAAGGCCTCGAAGCTCGAAATGATTAATAAAATAAGTGATGACCCTTTGGGTCGTCACAATCTCCACCTCTAAAACAACCGTTCGTCCTCGAACGGACAAAAGAAGAAGTACCTGAGTCAGGAAACAAGTGTGGGTAGCGGCTCCGCATATCAGACTCGGACTCCCAGGTCGATGCCTCAGGAGGCTGACCTCTCCACCGAACACGCACAGAAGGATAACTCTTCGACCTCAACTGTCGAACCTGCCGGTCTAGAATGGCCACCGGCTCCTCCTCGTAAGATAGATCATTGTCCAATTGGACAGTACTGAAGTCTAACACATGTGTGGGATCGCCATGGTATCTCCGAAGCATAGATACGTGAAAAACTGGGTGCACGGCTGATAAGCTAGGCGGCAAAGCTAATCTGTAAGCCACCCTCCCACTCTATCTAGAATCTCAAATGGACCAATATACCTAGGGCTGAGCTTGCCCTTCTTCCCGAACCTCATCACGCCCTTCATAGGTGACACTCGGAGCAATACTCGCTCCCCAATCATGAAAGTTATATCTCGAACCTTGCGATCCACATAGCTCTTTTGTCTAGACTGAGCTATGCGAAGCCTATCTTGAATAATCTTGACCTTATCTAAGGCCTCCTGGAATAAATCTGTACCGAATAACCGAGTTTCTCCCGGTTCAAACCATCTAACCGGAGAACGACACCGCCTACCATAAAACGCTTCATGAGGAGCCATCTGGATGCTTGATTGATAACTATTATTATAAGCAAACTCTGCCAAAGGCAGGAATTGATCCCATCAGCATCTAAGGTGACCTGATTAGCACCTCCTCGCTGAACCGTGTCTCTAAGGTCACATAAATAGGAATCATTATATTGTTGATCGCGGATACGTTCCAATAATGAAGAGCGAGCGATCGCACAAGCTAGTGCTCGACTAGGCTCAGAAATATCCAACCTCACAAATCGATTGGCCAAGGACTGAACATCCAAAGCAATTGGCCTCTGATTGACTGGAATATAAACAAGACTGCCCATACTGGCTGACTTCCTACTCAAAGCGTCAGCCACCACGTTTGCTTTTTCCCTGATGATATAAAAAGGTAACATCATAATCTTTCTGCAATACCAACCACCTTCTCTGCCTCAAATTCAACTCTTTTGTTTAAACAAATACTCTGAAGACTCTTATGATCGGTGTATACTTCACATACTACACCATACAAATAATGCCTCCGGATCTTCAATGCGTGAATAATCGCCGCAAATTCTAGATCATGCACTGGGTAATTCTTTTCAGGCATCTTTAACTGCCTCGAAGCATAGGCAATAACCTTGCCATCCTGCATTAACACTGCACCAAGCCCAATACGGAAAGCATCACAATAATCAGTATAAGGTCCCGTACCTGTGGGTAAAAATCAATACCGGTGCTGTGGTCATGGCTGTCTTGAGCTTTTGAAAGCTCGCCTCACATTCATATGACCATTCAAATTGAACACCTTTCTATGTCAATCTGGTCAGTATGGTTGCAATAGATGAAAACCCCTCCACGAATCGCCGATAATAACCCGCTAATCCCAAGAAACTCCAAATCTCTGTGGCTGATGTTAGTCTAGGTCAGTCCTTGACTGCCTCAATCTTCTTCGGATCAACTTGAATACCTGCTGCCGTCACAATATGACCCAGGAATGCAACTGAACTTAGCCAAAATTCACACTTCGAAATTTTTGCATATAGTTGGCTATCTTTCGGAGTCTGCAAAGTCACTCTGAGATGTTGTGCATGCTCCTCATGACTGCAGGAGTATGTCAATATGGAAACAATGAAGACTACAACGAACAAGTCTAAATAAGGCACGAACACACTCATGTATGCACATATCCATGACTCTGAAGTCTGGCCATAGGAGTTATTCTTAAATTACAACATTGTCAATTAACCCTGTTATCAAATACCTTATTCTACAAATCCCACTTTACTCAGAATGAGGTATGGTGACCTCGCGATTATTTTCCCGAATTAATGCGTCATATTTATCCTTACCTGGTGCTCGTCTCAAAGGCTAAGCTCAACGGTTTCAAGATAGAAATGGCTAAATATGAATAGAAACTATACAAGAATTGTCAAATAGTCCTAACGGACATGACTCTTATTTACGAATGCGATACGAAAGTATTAATTCATAAAAGAAGAATTTTAAACACATAAACTCTTACTACCAGGACCCAGTCCTCATATGATATCCACCGCAGCTTGAAGATCGGCTTAGAAATATTTCACATTATGCCAAAAATTGGAGGATCTCATCCTCAACTCTGAATCACAGTGCTTGCACATCATATAATCTGCAATTTTTCATTTCCTTTCTTTCTTCCTTTCAATAATTGTCCGTCAAAGATAATCACGACATAAAATGAACCCTCATACTGATAGGGCACACAATTAACGATTAAAATTAGTTATTCCGAGAATTATATCAAAACATACTGTAATAAGTAATATAAAATCACTCTTAGTCTCATGGATATTTAGTAACTAACACCTAATAATAGGGATGTCTATCCTCATGTAATATCTCAACGGGAGTATTTCCCTAAGTAGTATGATTACGATGCTCGCTCATGAATGGAGCATGTTAAACAGACTTGCCTAAATTTTCTTTCAAAAACCAAATCAAATTAAGGGAAAATTATTCTGTTTATAACAATCTGAATTATACACGTGATGACACCATCCGGTGTAATGACCTCCCTCATACCATAAAAAGTATATCAATGGTTGGGTCTCCACCTCTAGGATTTTCACCTCCACCTCTAACATCCCGACCTATACATCTGGCTGGCCATGTAGGATAAATATTAACTGCAATGGAGCGTGTAGCCTGAGTGCTTTCCTAAAATTATATTTCTCCAAAAATTCCACATTCACAGCAATTCCTTTAAGGCTCAGTTAACTTGTTGTTCATGACAATATATATTCGGACACAGTCATTGTGACCTGGTACAACCGTTCAGATCGCATATACTACATATTGCAGAGAATCTCGGGGTGACGTCTTCATAACATTTTTTAAAAATAGAGTTTAGTAGATAGCGTTGCATTGGCCGGCTTGCCCTCTTGGTAATCTTGTCACAAACATTGATGGCCAATTTCTTCTTTTGCTATGTTGGCTTAACACTGCTGAGCTACCCCGGTTACTCACAAACTCTTCGTTATTCTTCTGGGGCGATTTCTTACCCCATGAAAGGAACCAACCTTAAATATGTATAAATTATTTAGATAACCTTTCTATACCATATATATACAGTCCAATAACTCACCATATTTGTCCTTCACAACTCCAACACATCGACCGGACGTCAAGGTCCGTTGAAACCCAACACGATTTATTAGGTGATCTCCTGATATAATTGCATCTTCCGTTGGGACCATAACTGGTGTGGTAAATACATTATCTTCCCACTACTTCTGTGTGCCTTCCGTAGCACAATAAAATGAACTCCTCGCATTCGACTATTCCCACGTTCTGTAATTCCTCATAAGAACTGTCAAGCACAATCTCGTGGGTTCTCAAAAGATGCACCGCTGAAGGTGGTAGCGAAGACTTTGGTGAAACCTATCCGTCCTCCGTAAAACTTTTGAAGGCATAGTTGATCTATCACCAGCCTGTGCCATTGTTCGGCTGGATAAGCGATACGTGACTACGCCATTCGTGGGAAGACAAGAGTGGAAATTTAACTTAACACTTTGAAGAACAAATTCGCACGATAAGAAAGAACAAATGAGAGACTCTTTCCTAACTCAATAGACTCCGGAGGACAAGTACAGACGTCTCCGTACCTACCTCTCAAACTCTACTAAGCTTGTTCGTGAGTGGTGAGACCTATGTAACCTAGAGCTCTGATACCAACTTGTCACGACCCGGATTTTTTTCCCTACATCGGGATCGTGATGGCGCCTACTCGTGGTAGCTAGGCAAGCCACTGTATACATGTTATCCTGTTTTAACACAATTTTAATTAAATAAATGCGGAATACTTTATAGAAATAGTATTAAGCAGTTTCAAAGTAAAACCATACTGAAATCCTCTACCCAAGACTTGGAGTCACCAACTCACAAACTACTATGGAATACTACACATAAAAGTCTGAAGGAAATATAACATAATCTGTTTGTCTCGGAACAATGAGACTACAGCTATTAACATAAATAAAGAAAGAGACGCCGGGCCTGCGGACGTCTGCAAGCTACCTCGGTCTCAAATGTGATCAACTCCCACGCAATCTATTTATTGCTGCTGCTGCTGCTCCTGATCGTAACCTGGACCTGTGCAAAAACGCACAGAAGTGTAGTATCAGCACAACCGACCCCATGTGCTGGTAAGTGCCTGGCCTATCCCGGCGAAGTAGTGACAAGCCTAAGACCAGACACCCACATAAACATGTGCAGTTGCAATATATATATATATATATATATGTACATAAACATTTATAAGGAAATACTCTGCCCTGCAATAACAGCCAATAACTCATAATATCCAGATTAATCTAATCAACATAATTAAGTCTTACTTTCGTGTCTCAATTCTTTACTTTTCTTTTTTTTATCTCGTGGTAGGCGTACCACCCGCTCCCAAATATATCAATAGGCTACCGGCAACTATGGCCAATGCCAAGATTCAAATCACTTTGTGGTCGGCGTGCCACACGATCCCATTTCTTATCATAAAAGTGGTCGGCGCGCCACACGATCCCAATTCTTTAATATATATATATATTACCACAATTAACAAGAATTAACCAAGTAATAACACAATAAGGAATATATCAAAAGAACTCAACAATTAACAACGGTTAATAAGTTCACAAGGAAAACAAAGTATAATGGAAACACAAGTAATATCAATTCAAGGAATAGCAAATAGTTGCACGGCATCACCCAAATAAAATATAATGGAAAAACAAGTAATATCAAGTCAAGGAATAGCAAATAGTTGCACGACATCACCCAAATAAAATATAATGGAAAAACAAGTAATATCAAGTCAAGAAATGGCAAATAGTTGCACGGCATCACCCTTCGTGCTTTTACTCTCATCCTCACCAAATAAGTAAATAAAGTGTACGGCATCACCCTTCGTACTTTTACTCTCATCCTCACATCCATGGTACGGCATGATCCTTCGTACATGGTTCAATAACAAGTCACGGCATGATCCTTCGTGCATAATCAATAAAACATGGCACGACATTAACCTTCGTGCATAAATAATAAATCAAGGCACGGCATCACCCTTCGTGCATTATCAATCTTCCTCACCCAAACAACAATCACAATTAAGGGCAGAGAAAGAAACAGTAATTCATAAACCGTCCCAACAAGGGCAATCAATAATTATCTTCACAACAAGTCCCGACAAGGGAAAACAATAACAATTCTACAACCTGGCAAAGGTTCAACAATTCATCTATAAATATATCTCAAAATAAGCATTTTCAACGACTCACGGTCATACTAGATGCCAGGTGTATGGATGCTCGTCACCACAGCCCATACACCGCACTCGATCACATAACACATAGCACATAATCATATTCCCTCAAGCTAGGATAGAACAAACACTTACCTCGAATATTTATGAACAATTCAATCTGTGGCAATGCCTTTTCCTTTCAAATTTGGCTCCAATCCAATCGTATCTATACACAATTGATTTAATATCATCAATACTACTCAACAAACTAATTCATAAGGCTAATTACAACTTTTACAACATTCTGCCCGGAATAGTGAATTTCGACCCCGGGCCCACATGGTCGGAACTCGGGGTTCGGACCAAAATCCGGCTACCCATCCCCCCACGAGTTCATGTATATGATTTGTTTCAAAATCGGATCTCAATTCGAGGTCCAATTCCCCAATTTATGAAAAACCCTATTTTCTAACAAAAATAAGAATTCTACCATGAAAACCTTTGATTTTTAATGAAAAACATGTTTAATGATGTTAGGAATTGAAAGAATTAAGTAAAAAGTGACTTACAATTGTTTTGATGAAGAAGGAATCCGTGAAGAATCGCAAATGAGTGTTTTTGTTTTGTAAAAAGTGAAGAAATGAACTTAAAATCGTGTTTTACAGGTCTCTGTGTTCGCATTTGCGAACATGGGTTCGCAATTGCGAACCCCGACCAATTTCTGGAGTTTGAAAAATAAGCTAAAGCTGGGAAGTTCGCATTTGCGAACACTGGCAGGATTGGGGAATGTTCGCATTTGCGAACAATGGTTCGCATTTGCGAACACAGGCAGTATAGGTGAATGTTCGCATTTGCGAACAAGGTTCGCATTTGCGAACCAAGGCAGTATAGGGAATGTTCGCATTTGCGAACTTTTGTTCGCATTTGCGAACATAGGCAAGCCCTGGGGACTTTCGCAAATGCGAACAATTGTTCGCATTTGCGAACAAGGCTGGGTCAATGGGGCTTCGCATTTGCGATCAGGGTTCGCATTTGCGAGCCCTGCCTTGTACTGCCCCCTTCGCAATTGCGAGAAATACTTCGCAATTGCGAAGCCAAGCCTTGTACTACCCCTTCGCAATTGCGAGAAATACTTCGCAATTGCGAAGCCAACAGCTGGGTGAAAAACCAGCAGTGCAACATTTCAAAATTTAATCCAACGGCCTATCAAATCTTTACCCGAGCCCCCGGGCTCCAAACCAAACATGTACACAACCTCAAAAACACATTATGAACTTGCTCGTGCGATCACATCGCCAATATCACCTCGTTTTCATCAAATCAAGCCTCAAATTCATGATTTTCATACCTTTGGTTTTCAAAACTTTCAAACTTGGGACTCAAGGTCCAAAACATCTCAAACGACATCCGAATGTCACCAAACTTTACAAAAATCACATATATAATATTTAAGACTTGTACCGGGCGTCGGAACCAAAATACGAGCCCGATACCAAGGTCAATTAATTCATTTCCTTTAACAATTACATCAAAAATAATTTTATAGAAAAATTCATAACTTGGGCTCTAGGCCTCAGGAATTCAACTCCGGACGCATGTCCAAGTCCCATATTTTCCTACGAACCTCTCGGGACCATCCAATATCGGGTCCGGATCCGTTTACCAAAAATGTTGACCGAAGTCAACCATATCAATATTAATATCATTTTTATTCAAATTTCTCATAAAATTCATATTTTCTATCACAAAAATCTTTCCGGCTACAAGCTCGGATCATGCACGTAAATCGAGGCAACATGGAATGAGGTTTTCAAGGCCTCAGAAGCTCGAAATGATTAATAAAATAAGTGATGACCCTTTGGGTCGTCACAAACGACCCGGCCCGTCGTTACGGGAATTACCACCCCGTTACCTTGCATTTACATATCTTATGTTTTTATAACAGTATTAGAGTATATCGGGTGAGTTAGGAGTGATTTGGATTGAAAATGAAGCAAATAGCATGTTTGAAGAAAGCTTGAATATGAGAAGTCAACCAAGAGTTGACTATTGAGTTAGAGTGCTCGGAACCGGATTCTGATGATTCGACTAGTTCCGGGGGATCATTTATGACTTAGGAGAACAATCGGAATTGAATTCGGAGGTCCGGTGTAGAAATAGGCTTGAATTGGCTAAGGATGAATTTTGACGAAATCCGAAGGTAGGTGAGATTTTGATCCGGGAGTTGGAATGGAATTCCGACAATTTCTGTAGCTTCGTTAAGTGATTTTGGATATGTTTGCAAATTTTCAGGTCATTCGGAGATCGTTTGTTCGGGTTTTGGATTGAATGTTAGTTTTGAAAGTTTTGAAGAAACTTAGGCTTGAATTCGTGTAGAAATGGTGATTTTGATGTTTAGTATGGTGTTTTTATGATTGGAACAAGTTCGTATCATGTTTTGGAGTATGTTGGTGGTTTTCGTTGGGGTCCCGGGGGTCTCGGGATGAATCCGGGGGTCCAAATGGACCATTCTTGGCCAAAGAAGAGAGCTGGTTTGCTCTCATAAGTGCAGCAGAAATTTACTCTCTGCGATCGCACTAGTGAGCATGCGATCGCGTAGAGTAATGGTGAAGGGGGAGAATTTTACCCTTCGCGATCGCAGAGATAGGGACGCGATCGCATAAGGTCAAGAGCAGAAGCAACGCGATCGCAGGGGCACGGGCGTGATCGCGTACGGTTAACCGGGTGGCCATCGCGATCGCATGAGCATCTACGCGATCGCGTAGAAGAGAAATGGGGTCCAGGGAAAAATGTGATACGCGATCGCAGGAAAAGGGACGCGATCGCGTGAAGTTGGATGTTTGAACATCGCGATCGCGTGAGGCGAGTCGCGGTCGTGTGAGTCCCGAATTTTGAACATCGCGATCGCGTGAGGCGAGTCGCGATCGCATAAGGTTAAATGTTCTGGCAGTGAATTAAATTGCAGAACAGAGAGCTTACGGGTTTACACCCCCAAAACATAATTTTGAGCCCTAGAAAGAAGAAAACTTGAGGAAATCACTGAGGAATCATCGGGTATTCGTCGGAGGTAAGATTATTGACTCAAAAACATCATTTTATGGTAGAATTAACATCAATCTTCATGAAATTGGGTTGAAATCTTGAAGAAATGTGGCCTAAATATTGAAAACGGGATTTTTGGATTTGGAAGGCCATTTGAACTCCGATTTCGATAAATTTTATATGCACGGACTCGTGGCGAGATGAGGGTCGCGTTGGTACTAATTTCGAAATTTTCCGAGCAGTGGGCACGGGGTCGGGTTTTACCAACTTGGTGTATTTATGCGAATTTCATGTAAATTGAAATGGGTTATGATTATTTGACCCGTATTTGATATAATTATTGTGGTTTGACTAGATTCTACGCACAAGGGAGCTAAATTCAAAGGAAAAGGCATCGCGGACGAGTCTACGACCGGCTAGAGGTGAGTAGTTTGTGTATATGGTAGCCTGAGGGTTCGAAACCCCGGCTTAGCACATTGTGACGCTACTAGGGCGTGGCTCGCACACCGTGGCAGGTGCGGGATTGATTGTGACTAGGGATTGAGACTTGGTCCATCCCGGATGTGAATAATATGTTGTTAGTGTTGGAAATACACTGTATTTGATATATTTGTGGGCTGTAAGCCTTGTTTGGGGCCTTGTGCTGATCTGTAGCGTCCTTAGAGGACAATATTTATGTGATAGCTATAATTGCTTAAATCACCGATCTCAGTCCTGGAAATTGAAATCACACTTTTGAAATGCTAAGTCACCGGCTTTTACAAATTTAATAAAGTTAAAGTATTTTTCATAAATTATGAATTGAGAAGTGGAATTAAGGAAAATGAATTGTTTTGTGACTTAATTGCTTATTGTGGACTGAGCATGGGATCGGGCTGCACGCCGCAGTGGTTGATATGAGGATCGGGCTGCACGCCTCAGCATTATTGCGCTTGGGCTATAGGAGCCCCTCCGGAGTCTGTACACACCCCCAGCGAGCGCCGTCGACGTTAAATTGGATCGGGCTACACGCCGTAGCGGTTATGTGCATTGCATTGCATCTATATTTGTTGAATTACTCTGTGGTAGCTGTATTGTATTGTTGCTGCTAGTTCGTAGGAGATTCGGACTGTAGTGTAGCTTCATATTGTGGTATTTTGTGGATTTCTTACTCTCAGCTACTTATATATATTTGTTACTCACTGAGTACTTAGTACTCACCCCTACTCCCCGCACCTTTGTGTGCGGATTCATGTACGCTGGAGGTTTAGCTGAGGAGTCTCGTTTTACAGAGTTATCAGACTTGTTGAGGTAGCTGCTGACATTCGCAGGACCTGGCTACTCTTTATCCCAGTTTTATTTATATATATATATACTTTGAGACTTGAGTATTTCGTTCAGATATTATTATTATCAAGTTTTTGCTTAGAGGCTCGAGACTCGTGACCCTAGATCATTGGGAGTGTTAGTACTTTTGTTCATTATTATTATTATTGGAGTTCTTAAACTCATATATTCTTCTTGGGTTGTCCATTTGGGACTGGTATTTGTGATAATAAATTTGTTGGTCTGGCTGGCCTAGCTTGATTGTTGGGCGCCATCACGACCGGATTTGGGTCGTGACACCTATCAACAATAACCCAAATAGCATCAAACTTCTTTCGAGTCTTCGGAAGTCCAGAAATGAAATCCATCGTGATTCGCTCCCACTTCCATTCAGGAAGTTCAATTCTCAGAAATAAACCGCCAGGTCTCTGATGTTCATACTTAACCTGCTGGCAATTAAGGCACCGTGCCACATATGCCACAATATCCTTTTTCATTATGCGCCACCAATAATGTTGACGCAAATCTTGATACATTTTAGCTGCGCCTGGATGAATAGAATATCGTGAACTGTGAGCTTCTTCTAGAATCAATTCTCTAAGCCCATCAAGATTTGGCACACAAATGCGCCCTTGCATCCTTAGGATCCCATCAGCATCTAAGGTGACCTGTTTAGCACCTCCTCGCTGAACCTTATCTCTAAGGTCATATAAATAAGAATCATAATATTGTTGATCGCGGATACGCTCCAATAATGAAGAGCGAGCGATCGTGCAAGCTAGTACTCGACTAGGCTCAGAAATATCCAACCTCACAAATCGGCTGGCCAAGGACTGAACATCCAAAGCAAGTGGTCTCTGATTGACTGGAATATAAGCAAGACTACCCATACTGGCTGACTTCCTACTCAAAGCGTCGGCCACCACGTTTGCTTTTCCCGGATGATATAAAATGGTGACATCATAATCTTTTAGCAATTCTAGCCACCTTCTCTGCCTCAAATTCAACTCTTTCTGCTTAAACAAATACTGAAGACTCTTATGATTGGTGTATACTTCACATGCTACACTATACAAATAATGCCGCCAGATCTTCAATGCGTGAATAATCGCCGCCAATTCTAGATCATGCACGGGATAGTTCTTTTCATGAATCTTCAACTGACTCGAAGCATAGGCAATAACCTTGCCATCCTGCATTAACACTGCACCAAGCCCAATACGGGAAGCATAACAATAAACAGTATAAGGTCCCGTACCTGTGGGTAAAACCAATACCGGTGCTGTGGTCAAGGCTGTCCTGAGCTTTTGAAAGCTCGCCTCACATTCATCTGACCATTCAAATTGAACACCTTTCTGTGTCAGTCTGGTCAGTAGGGTTGCAATCGATGAAAACCCCTCCGCGAATCGCCGATAATAACCCGCTAATCATAAGAAACTTTAAATTTCTGTGGCTGATGTCGGTCTAAGCCAGTTCTTGACTGCCTCAATCTCCTTTGGATCAACCTGAATACCTGCTGCCGTCACAATATGACACAGAACTTAGCCAAAATTCACACTTCAAAAATTTTGCATATAGTTGCCTATTCTTCAGATTTTTGCAAAGCCACTCTGAGATGTTGTGCATGCTCCTTCTGACTGCGGGAGTATGTCAATATGGCAACAATGAAGACTACAACGATAAGTCAACATAAGGCACGAACACCTCATACGTATGCACATATTCATGACTCTGGCCATAAGAGTTGTTCCTAAATTACAACATTGTTAATTAACCCTGTTATCAAATATCTTATTCCAAAACTCCCACTTTACTCACAATGAGGTATGAAAACCTCAGGATTACTTTCCCGAATTAATGAGTCATATTTATTCTTAGCTGGTGCTCCTCTCAAAGTCTATAACTCCATGGTTACAAAATAGAAATGGTTAGATATGAATAGAAACTATGCAAGGATTGTCAAATAATTCTAACAGGCATGGCTCAAATTTAGGATATTGTGCTAAATTTTTATTTCCAGAGAGGGAAAATTTTAAACACAAACTTTTCACCACCAGGACCTTGTCCCCATATAATATTCACCGCAGCTTGCAGCTTGGTTTTTAAAACAAATATTTTCACGTTATACAAAATTTTTGAGGATCTCATCCTCCACTCTAAATCACAAGTATTTGCACACTGTGCCACTGATGTTTTTCATTTCCTTTCTTTCTTCTTTTCAACTATTGTCCATCAAAGAGTATCACGGCATAAAAGAACCTTCATACCGACATGGTATACAATTTAACTATTGAAAATAGTTATTTCAGGAATTCATTCCCATTGTAATAATTAATATAAAGTCACTTTTGACCTCATCAATCTTCCTAGTGACCAATACATAATAATAGAGATAATTATCTTCATTTAATAACACAACGTGAGTATTCACATAAGTAGATTTGATGATTACAAAGCTCACTCATGAGTGGAGCATATTAAGAGGACTTGCCTCAATTCTTCAAAGATCAAATCAAATTGAGGAAAAATGTTCCTTTTATAACAATCAGAATTGTACATGTGATAACATCATCTGGTGTAGTGACTTCAGTCACACCATAGTAATTATGTCAACAATTAGATCTCCGCCTCTAGGAGTCTCACCTCCGCCTCAAACATCCTGACCTCTAACCCTGGATGGTCATGTGAGTTAAGTGTTGACTGCAACGGGCATGTAGCTTGAGTGCCTTCGTAAATTATATTTCTCCAATTTGCCACATTCACAACAATTCCTTTGAGGCTCAGCTAACTTATTGGACATGATGACATATTCGGACACTGTCATAATAACCTGGCATGATCGTTCAGATCATACATACCACACCTTTCAAAGAGTCAGGGAGGTAACTCCTCCAAACATTTCTACAAATAGGATTGAGTAGGTAATGTCGCATAGCCGGTCTGCCCTCTTCATAGGCTTGTCACAAACATTGACGACCAATTACCTCTTTTGCTCATATACTCTTTATTACTCTTTGGGCCGATTCTTACCCCCTGCAGAGTACTAAGCCTCAAACATGCATAATTTATTTGGGGGACCTTTCCATACCATATGTATACATTCCAAGCCAAAATTGACATAAAACATGGCCATTCGGTCCATTCACTAATAATGGTTTTCCCCCCTTTTGGCTATAAGTCAAAGTCACAACATCTGATAGTCCACAATAATTATCCTTCACAACTTCAAATAAATCAACCAGACGTCAAGGTCCATTAAAATCACAGCCGGCTAGTAAATACATTATGTTTCTACTACTTCACTCGCTACCCGAAACACAGTAAAATCAACCCTCTCGCTTTCAACTATTCCCGCGTTCTGCAATATTTCATAGCAATGGTCAATAAATTACCTTGGGTTCTCAAAAGATGCACCACTGAAGGAGATAGCGAAGAGTTTGGTAAAACTTATCCGAAACTCCGTAAAGCTTCTGAAGGCATCGTTGATCTATCACCAACCTGTGCCATTGTCGGCTAAAGAAGCGGTACATGCCTTCGCCATTCGTGGGAAGACAAGAGTAGAAATGCAACTTAACATTTGAAGAACAAACTCGCACGATAGGAAAGAATCAAGGTGAAAATTTCCTAACTCTGTAGCTTCTAAGGGATAAATACAGACGTCTCTGTACCGATCCCTCAGACTCTACTAAGGTTGTTCGTGAGTTGTGAAACCTATGCAACCTAGTGCTCTGATACCAACTTGTCACGACCCGGATTTCGCACCATCGGGAGTCATGATGGCGCCAACTAGTGGAAGCTAGGCAAGCCGAATCTTACTTACATTTACATAAGTCACAACTTTCCTTTTTAAAACTTTAAATAAAATCATGGAATTATAACAGAATAATTAAACTTAGCGGAAGACTTAGTCCATTTTATCAAATATGATACAGAAAACCCAAACATGATACACTACCCAAGACTGGTGTCACAATACTCACGAACTTCTAAGAATAATACACACAATTGTTTGAAAGAAATATAAGTTGTTTATCTCGAATACATGAGATAACAGAATGAAATACATAGATAGAAGAGACAACGAGTCTTGCAGACGCCTGCAAGGCTACCTCGTAGTCTTAGTAGTCGGAATACCCACAATCGTGCCACTGCCGCTGCTGCTGTCCGTAACATGTATCTGTGCAAAAGAGCGCAGAGTGTAGTATCAGCGCAACCGACCCCATGTGTTGGTAAGTGTCTGGCCTATCCCAGCGAAATAGTGACGAGACTAGGGCCAGTCACCCACATAAACCTGTACAGTTGCAATATATATACATATACAAAACATTTATAAGGAAAGACTCTGCTCTGAAATAACAGTCAATAACTCATAATATCCAGAGTAATCTAGTCAACTGAATAAATCTTACTTTCATGTCTCAATTCCTTTTTCATTTCATATCTCGTGGTAGGCGTACCACCCGCTCCCAACAGTAACAGTAAATTATATCTTGTGGTAGGCGTACCACCCGCTCCCAATTGTATCAATAAGTTATATCTTGTGGTAGGCGTACCACCCGATCCCAATTGTATCAATAAATTATACCTTGTGGTAGGCGTACCACCCGCTCCCAAAATATATTAATAGGCTACCGGCAACTATGGCCAATGACAAGATTTTAAATCACTTTGTGGTCGGCGTGCCACACGATCCCATTTATTATCATATAAGTGGTCGGCGCGCCACACGATCCCAATTCATAAATATATATATTACCGGCATTTAACCAATAATCTTTGCATCAACATTATTTATAATTACCGGTTTTGAAACAATAATTGATGATAATTCAATAATTTATCTCCGTTACCGGTGTGACACCAATAACTCTTAATCAACAATTCATACACAACTAAATTCCTATTCCTTCAAGCTAGGATAGAACAAACACATACCTCAGAAGTTTACGAACGATTCAATCCGTAGCAATGCCTTTTCCATTAGAATTTGGCTCCAATCCAATCGTATCTATACACAATTGATTTAGTATCATCAATTCTACTTAATAGACTAGTTCATATTGCTAAATATGATTTTTACAACATTCTGTCCGGAATAGTAAAAATCGACCCCGGGCCCACATAATCGAAACTCAAGTTTCGAACCAAAATAAGTTCACCCAATCATCCATGAGTTCAAATATACAATTTGTTCTTAAGTTCGACTCCAAAACGAGGTCTAGATTGCAAATTCTTTGAAAACCCTTACTATACTAAATTCTTAATTTTTCTACCCATTTACACCTATTTAGGCTTAGGAATTCGAATAATATTGATGGAAAATGAAGAAAAGGAGTTAAGAATCACTTACCCAAGAAGTTTGATGAAGAATCGCTCAAAAATCGTCCAAGGAGCTGTGGAGAAGAGAGTTGAACAGAAATAGGATCTTTATCCCGTTCTGTTCTTTTGGGATTAAATTCACTGGGCATAAATTTGTTCTATGTGATCGCGGAGCTACTGATGCGATCGCATAGAGTAAGGTCATTTTTACTCTGCGATCGCATTAAAAAAGCTGCGATCGTCTAGAATGGGCAGGCTACCTTATCCGATCGCAAGACACACTGTGCGATTGCATAGAGGAGAAATAAGGGGCTGGCTTTTTACACAATGCGATCGCGTTACATGGTATGCGATCGCGTAAAGGGAAAATGGCAAGCTATGCGATCGCAGGAACAATAATGCGATCGCATAGAAGGATTTTCAGGACTCCTAAACTTTGCTCTACGCGATCGCAGCTACACCTATGCGATCGCATAGAAAAAAATCTCTGTGCAAAAATTGCAGAACTTCTGCTGCATTTCCAAGTCCAAAACCATCCCGTTAGATATTTGAGGGACAAAGATAATTCGATAACGATAATAGCGGTTAAATTTGAGTTTAGGTTGGATGAAATATTGAAAAATCCTAAAATGTGAATAGAAGTTGTAACTATATTCATAATTTTTAAAAATATAAGTAAAATTTATTTTTAATTTTAAAAAGTTAATATAAAAAATATGTAATATATTTTAGAATGACACTTATTTAATTATTAAGGAATTTCAGGGATAAAACAATGGAGGGAAAGCAGATCACATTTTGGGGTGGGGGTGGGGAGGAGTTCGTGGGATGTGCTCTTTAATTTTAGGTTCTTATGCAACCAATGAAGTTTTATTTCTAATGGTAACTTTCAAATTATTAATTATTTATTTCAATTGAGTAAATAACTACCCCTATTTCAAATAAATAGACATTTAAATAGTTTAATTTCAATTTTAAAACTAATAATTAATTAATTAAATTTTGTCCTAAAAACTAATACATGGCAATCTTCTATGCCGCCACTTATCATAATCCCACGCTAGACTTCCTTCATTTTAATATATATAGAATATAGATATAAATATATAATAGATTCTATTGAAATTAACGCTACATATGTCCTTATCAGAGGCAGATCTAGGATTTCGGGATGATGGGTGCACCAAGGAGTGGCAAATGGGCAGAGCGTGCGGGTATGCTTCCGGTAGAAAATGGGTAAAAAAAAAATAGATAAATTATCCGACCTGGTCCATATTTAAAATAAAAACTTACCAATACTTTCGCAATATATAGTACTTTTATCTTTGAGATCAAATAGACCTATTTGCGCAACTCCTAACTTGATTTTTATAGTGCAACTATATCAAAACATAATATAAATAGCATTCAACAGCTTCTGATTTCAACAATAAACAATCATAACTACTATCAATAAGACAAAATCTCAGCAAGAGATTCAAACATTGATAAAAAACAAAAAAGCAGAGAGCGTGGAATATGCTAGTAATGAGTGAATTGAAATACATAGCAAGGAGAGAGAGAGAGAGAGAGTAATTACATACCTTAGAATTTTAACAGAATGTGAATAAAAAAATTGTTGCTTTTGAAGAATTTACATTCCAAGTCACATAGAATCCATAGTGAGAGACAGAGAGTTGAGAGGGAGTCAAATGTTGGATCTATTTTTTGACAAGAGGGACTTTTAAATAGGATTTTTTTATTAAAAAAAAAGTGTTAGGGTATCGATATCGTGACCTGGGTATATACGGGCACCAATTTACCACTGTATCAAGGTAGTCATTTAAGTATGGGTGCCCACAAATATACTTATATAGATAATTTTAAAATTAGTACTACTTATACCTAGCCTAGGGAGGGGAGCATGGGTGCACGTGACCCACTCCCCTCCACATAAATCCGCCCCTGGTCCTTATGACCTGAAAACTCCATCAAGACGATTGAAGACTCATTTTATATCCATTAAAATCAAATTGATAATCCACGACAAGAAGAGATCCAAATCAATCGTTGATGTTAGGAGTTGATCATCACATAATATGATAATCAATGTATTATCCAGGATAAAATGTGACAAATTAAATAGATTAAACATAAAAATATTTTTGTAAAGTAAGTAATTCAACTATAATAATCTCCTCATTATTAATAGGGGAAAGTGACTTAGCCACCAAGTAACAAACCTTATAATCTCTCTAAAATATAGACATTCAGTTTAAATAGAATCTTATTTGTAACAATATGCCATTCCTTTATCCTTTTAATCCCCATCAAATATCCCAATACAATTAGATGTAAGGTGTCACAAAATGAACCCATTATTTAGAAAGAAAACAAAAATAAATAATTCCAAATTTAACACAATGTAAAATCATGCTACACTCATCGTTATCAACAAACTAATCTTTTTGGCACGCATATTGCGCGTGGAACCCAATATCAATAAGTATAAAATTTCAAAACTCACATTTGATTTAGAAGTCAAGATTTGCCTATATTACTCAAAATAATATTTGTTTTCAAGCATTACATGATGTTTATACTTTTTGAGAAAATAACTTGAAAAGGTGAGCTTGATTATCGGGAGAGCATTCACATCTAAGAAAAGATAAAATAAATATATCTTTAACATGAGAATAATCGCATGTATGATAACACGGAATAACATCTTTAAAATGATAACATGGAATAATCCTTTTAACTAATTTGCAACAAAAATATCAACACTAACAATAAGGTAAATACCCTAATACTAAAACAATAACAACGATAATATGGCCTTTATATTTCATAAATGGAGTATGTGGAGAGTAAGATGTACGAACATCTTACCCCTACCTTTGTAGGATATATATATTATTTATGATAGACTATTTTGTACAACACTAATACACCTAAATAACCCAGAAAAATATATTGAATTTATGCACATTTTCTTGTATGTTTCCTTCAATGGAACACAATCCATTTTACTACTACAAATAGATTCCTCCATATATGTATATTTTAAATGGTATCAAGAACAAAAATAAACTTTTAATGGAAAGACTTCTATCTTTTGATTTTTTTTATGTATATGTAAATAGCATGTGTACCTCACCTAATAATCTTTAAAAAAAATAATTAGTATAGGTTACCAACTTATCAAGGATATCTTTTGGTTGTAAGTTTATTTTCTTGCCGCCACAAATTAAATATCATGGTGCTAAGCATACTGGACAATATTTTAAAATTAAATCTGGCGATAAAAGAATAACAAAAATTAATTAAGAGACTCTTTTAGAGAAGAACACCTAACCTTACATTGTTAAAAGTTCTTGATAAGTACTCCTATCTAGCAACATAACAAAGAAGCCTATAATTTTCTTCAAGTACAAAAGATTTTGGTGTTTCTTGATCTATGATACGTAATAGATCATATGCAAAAACAAAGTTCATATGATTTAAATGTCATAAATGAAACATACCACATCAATAGACTGCAAAAACAAAGTTCATATGTTCCAATAGATTGCAACTTGTGTTCACCCTGAATCTACTTAAACATAGAAACATTAACAAAGGAATTGGACAAAAGTATGCCAGAAGTTGAAGTACCGTCTTCTCAAACAACCGATGAATTACATGTAGTTTTAAAACTTCTAGTTCAGTACATAAAGTAAACAACTTAATATATATATATAAACAAAAATTACTTATGTGTAAGGGTGAAATGCATGATTTCACATTTTTTTTCTTTTAGATATTTGAGGAACAAAGATAATCCGATAACGATAATAGCGGTTAAATTTGAGTTTAGGTTGGATGAATTATTGAAAAATCCTAAAATGTGAATAGAAGCTGTAACTATATTTATAATTTTTAAAAATATAACTAAAATTTATTTTTAATTTTAAAAAGTTAATATAAAAAATATGTAATATATTTTAGAATGATACTTATTTAATTATTAAGGAATTTCAGGGATAAAAAAATGGAGGGAAACCAGATCACATTTTGGGGTGGGGGTGGGGGGGAGTTCGTGGGATGTGCTCTTTAATTTTTGGTTCTTAGGCAACCAATGAAGTTTTATTTCTAATGGTAACTTTCAAATTATTAATTAGTTATTTCAATTGAGTAAATAACTACCCCTATTTCAAATAAATAGACATTTAAATAGTTTAATTTCAATTTTAAAACTAATAATTAGTTAATTAAATTTTGTCCTAAAAACTAATACATGGCATTCTTCTATGCCGCCACTTATCATAATCCCACGCTAGACTTCCTTCATTTTAGTATATATAGAATATAGATATAAATACATAATAGATTCTATTGAAATTAACGCTACCTATGTCCTTATCAGAGGCAGATCTAGGATTTCGGGATGATGGGTGCACCAAGGAGTGGCAAACGGGCAGAGCGTGCGGGTATGATTCCGGTCAAAAATGGGTAATAAAAAAATGGATAAATTATCCGACCTGGCCCATATTTAAAATAAAAACTTACCAATACTTTCGCAATATGTAGTACTTTTATCTTTGAGATCAAATAGATGTATTTGCGCAACTCCTAACTTGATTTTTATAGTGCAACTATATCAAAACATAATATAAATAGCATTCAACAGCTTTTGATTTCAACAATAAACAATCATAACTACTATCAATAAGACAAAATCTCAGCAAGAGATTCAAACATTGATAAAAACCAAAAAAGCAGAGAGCGTGGAATAGGCTAGTAATGAGTGAATTGAAATACATAGCAAGGAGAGAGAGAGAGAGAGAGAGTAATTACATACCTTAGAATTTTAACGGAATGTGAAGAAAAAAATTGTTGCTTTTGAAGAATTTACATTCCAAGTCACATAGAATCCATAGTGAGAGATAGAGAGTTGAGAGGGAGTCAAATGTTGGATCTGTTTTTAGACAAGAGGGACTTTTAAATAGGATTTTTTTATTAAAAAAAAGTGCTAGGGTATCGATATCGTGACCTGGGTGTATACGGGCACCAATTTACCACTATACCAAGGTAGTCATCTGAGTATGGGTGTCCACAAATATACTTATATAGATAATTTTAAAATTAGTACTACTTATACCTAGCCTAGGGAGGGGAGCATGGGTGCACGTGACCCACTCCCCTCCACATAAATCCGCCCCTGGTCCTTATGACCTAAAAACTCCATCAAGACGATTGAAGACCCATTTTATATCTATTAAAATCAAATTGATAATCCACGACAAGAATAGATCTAAATCAATCGTTGATGTTAGGAGTTGATCATCACATAATATGATAATCAATGTATTGTCCAGGATAAAATGTGACAAATTAAATAGTTTAAACATAAAAATATTTTTGTAAAGTAAGTAATTCAACTATAATAATCTCCTCATTATTAATAGGGGAAAGTGACTTAGCCACCAAGTAACAAACCCTATAATCTCTCTAAAATATAGACATTCAGTTTAAATAGAATCTTATTTATAATAATATGCCATTTCTTTATCCTTTTAATCCCCATCAAATATCCCAATACATTTAGATGTAATGTGTCACAAAATGAACCCATTATTTAGAAACAAAACAAAAATAAATAATTCCAAATTTAAAACAATGTAAAATTGTCACGACCCAAACCCTGGTCGTGATGGCGCCCAACACAATGCTAGGCAAGCCCGACCAAAATATCCCTTAAACCAGCCATTTATTAATCAGGTTAAACTTAAACAGTAAAAAGATCATATCAGGTGATAAGCGAGAGATAAAACATACAAAGTACGGTCCCAACCATATCGTGGTGTCATGAGACTAAGCCTCTACAGAATAGCACCCTAATACAAACAAGTCTAGGCAAATAGGAAATCAATAAGATGATAAAGAAGGAGAAACAGGCTCTGCGGACGCTGGCAGCTACCTCGTAGTCTCCGCAAGAAGTAGATGTGAGCAGGCAACAACAATGTCTCAACCGCTCTCGGGTACCTGTGAATCTGCACAAAAAGTGCAGGGGAGTGGGGTGAGTATATTTCAACTCAGGTGAGTAACAATAATAAATAATGACTGAAGGTAAGAACTCCTGTGCTAGCACTTAGCAGTTCTAAGGCAACCCTCATACGTACGTCATCACTATGGTAATACTCTAATCTCCAAACCACATTTATCTCTACAAGATTCTTACTCTGATCCAACCCTCACTCGTACCCCTACGGTGTACGGCCATCTCAACATATAAAGATACATACCTCTGTCTATAATGTATAAATATTTAAGTAGATAGTAGGATATAATTAAGTATAATGCTGCGGCGTGCAGCCCGCTCCAATACATATACCGCTGCGGCGCGCACCCCGCTCTATTTAACGTCGACGGCGCTCACTAGGGGTGTATACGTCCGGAGGGGCTCCCTAGGCCCAAGCACTATGATGCTGCGGCGTGCATCCCGATCCACACATGTATTACTGCGGCGTGTAGTCCGATCTAATATATATATATATACATATATAACTATACTGCTGCGGCGTTTAGCTCGATCCCATAATATACTCCAGCGCTCACTGAGAATGTGTGCAGACTCAGACTCCGAAGGGG
>JASVEL010011541.1:0-48242 GCA_032618575.1 Nicotiana noctiflora | reverse complement strand
TGACAATTTCAATTTCATCCATTAGAGGCTTTACCATTGTAACGACCCAGATGTTCATTTTGAGTTGTAGCGCATCGTTCAGCGGTTTTTGGTTATGAGTAGCTTCACTTCAGGTGTTATGACTTGTAAGCATGGTCAAAATTGAATTTCAGGAAGTTCGAAGTTTATTTGGAAAGAGAATTCCCGTTTTGAAAGCTTTAAGTTGGAAGAATTGGCTAATATTGGATTTTTGAGAAAACAACCTCAGAATCATGATCCAAAGGTTCCAACAGATTTGTATGATGATTTCAGACTTGGGCGTATGCCCGAATCGGGTTTTGGAAGACTCGGGAACATTTCGCCACCTATTGTAGAAGTTGGCATTTTTGAAAGAATTTCATAAGTTTGGGTTGAAGTGCATTTCAATGTTATCGATGTCCGTTTGGGATTCGGAGTCTGGGAATAGCTTTGTATGGTGATTCTGGTGTTGGGAGCGCGATCGAAAGTGAATTCGGAAGTCCATGGGTCATTTTGGATTCATTTGGCTAAAGGTAGAAATTTGAAGGTTTATGAGGAGTTTGACCGGAATAGTTTTGATATCATGGTCGAATTTCGATTCTGAAAGTTGGAGCAGGTCCGTAATTTTGAATATGACTTGTGTGCAAAATTTGAAGTCAATCAGACGTGATTTGATAAGTTTTGGCATCAAATGTAGAAGTTTGAAATTCTAAAGTGCATTGACCTTGAATTAGAGTAAGATTCTTGGTTTTAGCACAGTTTGATATGATTTGAGGCCTCAAGCAGGTTCGTGTTATGTTATGGGACTAGTTGGTGTGATTGGACCTGGGGGGCTCGATTGAGTTTCGGGGTGGTTACGGATCATTTCGGGTTGTTGTAACAGTTGATGTGGTATATGGTGTTGTTCGTCGCGTTTGCGAGGACCCTCTCGTGTTCTCGAAGAAGGATTTGGCATCTGGGACTTTGCTCTTGGCTTTCGCGAGGACCCTCTCATGTTCTTGGATTATATCTGGATTTTAACATGGGAAATTAGTGAAATTTAGGGTTTTGAATAAAAACCTAGAAATTTGGTACTTGGATTTTGACCACGATTTGGGCACGAAATTGGGAGAAAATTATATATTTGAGTTTGTGAGGTTATGGGTAGACTTTATCTTCGGAAAATTTCGAAATTCGGGCAAATGGGCCCAAGGGAAATTTGTTCACTTTTTGATCGAGGTTAGGAATTGTTATAAAATGGATTGTAATAAGTAATTGATCATATGTTAATGAGTTAACATAATTATTGGCTACTTTTGGAGCAATATGCATCAATTTGAGTTTTTGGAAGGGCATGGAATAACGGTTATGCAACTTCAGAGCGAGGTGAGTCTCTTTTCTAACCTTTTAAGATGGAATTGTCCCCATAGGTGAATTAATTGGATATGTGCTACTATTTGTGGGGGCTATATACGCAGGAGGTGACGAGAGTTCGTACGTAGCTATTATTATGCTTATGTCCGGGGAGTCTTGGACCCAAAAACATGCTTTACTTGTAATACTTGTAACCTTATTGTTAGTTTAAATTGCTTAAATCATATCGAAGTGGGAGATAACTTTCTAATAGAGTTAAACTTCATTTTCCTGACTTGTGAAAGAGAAATTTACACCTCCTTGAATAATTGTTTCCCTTTTAAAGTCTTGATTGAGTTCTAAAATGTGTGTTTCAACATATACTTGTGTCGCACGTATGATTCACGAGCAGGGTGATTGTTTATTTATATTTGACCGTGTCGCATGTATGATTCGCGAACGGGGTAATAGATGTATCTATGGTTTGCTCCATTCGACCCTCTGGCTATGCACACTTTAAATAGTGTTGGATCGGGTCATACGACCTCGGCATTATTTGCGCATGCTTGTAATATTTTCCTTAAGATTCATAAATGTTGATATTCATTCTCTCGGGCCTGAGATAAATGTATAAATGATGAAAAGGAACCTGGAAATTTCCTATGAAAGAAAGAATTGTTTATTTTCATTATTCTATTGATTTGCAACAATGTTTATAAAATCTTTGATTTATTATATTATTGGCATATTATTATTAGACCACTAGTAAGTTTCAAAGTCGACCTCTCGTCTCTACTTCTTCAAGATTAGACAGGATACTTAGTGAGTACATGTTGTTTTCGTATTCATGCTACACTTGTTGTGTATTTTTGTTGCACAACAACATGTATCTCTAGTGGCCTAGTAGTCGTTGAAGCATGGATGATACGGAAAGTATGTGAGCTACATTTCTTGAGGTAACTCGCATCTAGTATAGTCTCTTTCAGTGTATTGTAATAACTTTCTGTCCAATTTGTATTCCGGACAGTTATTGTACTTTATTTGATTTCTTAGTGATTGCTCATGCACTTGTGATACCAGGTTCTGGGACTATTGTGGGATTATCTAATATTAAGTTTGTTAAACACATCAATATCTATTCAGTGAAATTCATTACTCATTGTTTAATGTATAAAAGAAACGATTTCAAAAATATTGAAACAAGCAATTACTAGTAAATTGGTATTGGCTTGCCTGAGAATGGTCTCTAGCGCTGTCACGACCCTTAATAGATTTTGAGTCGTGACAACATGGTATCAGAGCACTAGGATCCCTTAGGTCTCACGAGCCATGAGCAAGTCTAGTAGATTCTAGTTGATCGGTTCGAAGACATGTGTACTTATCTTTGATAGGCTACAGGGCTGTTAGGAGCACTTTCCTTATTTATTAATTATCGTTCAATTTGATACATTTTACGGCTCATGCATTCATTTCCTTTGCATTCAATCTTATACGACACGAAATGGTGGCCATGAATCGGTGAGTGAATAATTGTAGTGGTACTATGAATGTAGTGTAGGATGTTTCTCCCTGTGTTGTTGTTTGAGCTATTTTTGTCTCCATCTAAAAGGATATTCTATTGTTTCAGCTCAGTAGTCGTACTTCTGGGAGCTCTGAGACTAGGCACAAATTGCCATGATGCTTATGAATGGTGGTCGCCAGTATTGATATGATTGTAGAATACTTGCCTATGCATCGGGGCAGTGAATGACTTTAAGGGAGGTTTACTCAGTGCATGATTTAGAGAAATCGATATTTTATTTCCGGTGGAGGAAATGAAATCTGACTAAATTTGATTAGGTTTAGGTTGATGGATTAACGAGGTTGGTGGAATTTATATCAGCGGCGTAGAGTCGTTGTCCTCGATTGAATATGATAATTGTGTCGGTGTTATGATCTTCTTCAATTGGCCTTTAGGCAGGATATTGTGGAATGGTGCTAGGGAACGGCCATCAGAGATCATGGGGTGTGGTGGCTATGGATTTAATCAGTATTTCTAGTGTGACGGCTCAAGAAAGATGATCTTCGGAAAGGTTTAAAGTAGTGGTGATATATTGGTGTAAGTATACAGAGATAGATATTGATTTAAGAGAACAACTGAGCGGCAAAAGGCGAGGAAGGACATAAGGGAAGTGTCATGCGGTGGTTAACTTCTACAAGGCCAGGTGTAAGAAGTGGAGGTCGGGTAGCTTCTTCAAGAGGGGAGTTTTCTCAAAGTGGGAGAGTGGAAGAGTGGAATATAGGTTCGGTGGAAATATGACTACACCCCTATGAGGAAAGTTTGGAGTGATTTGGGAATTTTAGTGGATGGTGAATGGGTCTACGAGCTTAACTTAAAATATTGGCTAGCATATGGTGGGAGATTTGATATGAGAGAAAGGAGTATCTTTATGTGAAAAAGGATACAACATGACTTCGAATTGGAAGATATTATCGCATATTTAGTTGATGTCTATAAGAACTGAATGGACTAGTAATTTGTGAATAAGTACAAAATCAGGATGGGTTTGAAGTCGTAGTGATTGTACCTCGTACAGTGACGTTGGATGATGTCGGTGCATAGTTTCCACACTTGGGGTTGTATCCAGTGAGCGAATTCAATGATCGTGTGGTTGGCGAAGCTTCTGTAGAGGATTCTACCAGCTACGGTAAGGATATCGGTCATGTGAATGTGGTTAGTGATTTAGATTATTTATAAAGAGTTTTATAGAAGGATTTTGGGGAATTTGGCGGTTGATTTTGCAAGGTTATGTCAATAAGAGATAAGAAATTTGGTGAGTTCGAAGTTGTGTAATTGTGGCTTCGAGCTAAGTGGGAGAGTCATACTGCTTATGGTTGGATTGCTTGGTCGTCTATTTGTGAAATTTTCGGATATTAGCATATGGATGGGTTATTTTAGCTAAGGGAAAGGAACATCAGAGATAATTGAAGCAGAGGAATTGTTAAAGGTGTGCTATAGTTGGCCTTATTGACTCATGTTCAAACTTGGGGAAGGGTATAGGATTTATGCCTTGTGTAGATACATGTTTCAAGGAAAGTTATTTGGATGGGTTCTTCGACGAGAGGGTGTTCATATGCTAGAAGATTCATGAAGTTGATTATATTCGGGACCAAGTCAGAATGGGTGGCTCTAAACAATGGTCCTAGTGGATCCAAAAGTTATAGTGTGGTACCTAATGATTTTGAGCCCAAAGTATGGTTAAGAATCGAGCTTTTGCAGCGGAATATGAAAAGAGGCTTGGAATGTTCTGTGATATCTTCGGCTTATAGTGTAATATTTGGAGGAAAAAGAGAAGATGACTTCGGATTTGTAGAGGAATTATCAGAATGGGTGTATCAGTTGAAGTTGTGAATGTACGTGCATGGAGATTATGAAACAGTTCATGGGTTTGGAGACAATGGGGTCTCATGGAATGGGGTCACTCAAGATGAGTGCGGATTTAGGTTTGTGATGTATGGAATGGAGCTAATATTAACTCAAAGATAAGATAAAAATTACTCAAAAGAAGTTAGATTGGTTAACCATGGTTGAACTTATATAATGGTGGCGGTAATCAGTTCCTTCGGTATGATTAAGTTATGCATGTGAGTTATGGTAGTGCGTGCGAGGATCGACGGCCACCGTAATTGATTTTAGTTGGAACTATTCAAGTAGTATGGCCTGTATGTGTAGATGGATCCTGGAAGGGTTATGGAGGTTCATACCACTACTTGAGGATTTGAATGTTCCACGATTATGAGAAGTTTTTTGCATGTATCTATGGTTCTCATGGAATGAATTAAGTAAAAGGTTATGTATAATGAAATGTATACTCTATTAATGGTTTAATAGTTATGGTGAAATCCTTATACTATCGCATATTGGCATGTTAGGTACAGTGACCCACATGAGGAACCGATGTTGCGGTGCGGTGTTGGCAAGGATGTTTGCGGTCCGGTATTGGTAAGGATGTCACAAGCTCGGAGGAGCAGGAAAGGGATTTGAATGTTAGAGTAAGCTGGTATTGTCTCCAGCGTCACCTGAGATTGGTAGTTTTTGAAAAAGGCTTTGCATCATAGTTATGGAATCTTGATCTCTTTCCAGTGTTAGTGGGGCCGGTGGTATGGATGTGCAGACTTGTTACCTGGTGCGGATGGTCGTGAGAGCGTATCCTACGGGAAGGTTGTAATGGTGTGACATGTAGCCACTTGATTGATTGAAGATTTATACCAAGTATGAAGATTTTGGTAATACCACTAATTTGAGAACATATGCCTGGAGGGCACTCGGTTTATTGGGTTATGGATGGTGGAGGTTTACTCCAGTTATGATGGTTGTCCTAGTGAGTTATAGGAAAAAGGGTTATTATGGACCCAGGAAAGACTATTGGCCTAGTTCATAAGATCAGAATCGGCTTGAGGTTTGTGAATGGATTTAATTATGAATATGGGCTCTACATCAGGCCAGATGTATTCATTTCAGCATAGAGTCCCTTATGGAGGAGTATTCAGATGTGAGATGTTTTTTCGTCGTCGGCTATTTCATGTAATATTATATTATGCCGTGTGAGTTGTGAAACGACTTGATAAATTTCTTATGCGTTTAGGTTTTGTGTAGCGGTGGTGTCATATGAGTAGAATGACTCTTGAGATTTAGATCATATATCACACCGTAATTGTGCTTGAGTTTTGTAGCGTATGGCTATATGTCTCTCCAGAGTTGGTATTATATATTAAGTGTGTTTGTGATCGATATTCAGTATTTTGTTGTAATGAGAAATTTAGCTCGATGTGTATATCCTTATGTGAATTTTATGTGTGGATCGAGTGGCACACCTCTATGGGTATGTTATTTGGATCAGGTTGCACGTTGCAACAGTGTGTTGTTGAATACAACCTTCTATATTCTATTTTTATGTGTCTTGTTTCCCACTTTCTAAGGAAAGTCAATATTAGTGTGTAAGTCGAGTAGTCTATTCCAGAGTTCGATTTCCTTTTATATCACGTTCGAGTTCATAGACTATTGGAACATTATGGCATTATATGAGACTTTTGATCATGTTCGAGGTGGCTTATTGTCTGACTAGTTCGTACTGGGTGAGATGAGATCATTGGATTTAGGATCAGTGCAATCTGATTATATGAAGTATATTAAGGTGCAAAGACCATTATTTGATTCATAATGAGGTAATGATTCTTCTCAGCAGTATAGACTCAATGATTGTTGACTCGACAGTTGGTTATGCATTTCTACACACCTCTTCCATCATGGAGGCATTGTGAGAGTTGGAGCAAGACTTATATATGTTATGGGGTGCATTGTGAGCATGAGATTCGGGAAATATTATCTATTATGATCAGAGAGTGTTATTATGGTCTTGTGAATGATGTGGGGCATGGTGTGAATTTAGCAAGGGTGTGTAGTCATGTTCTGGTACAACGTGTGGTGATTGATATGGTGTTCATATGTTGAAAGCAGGCTTGGTAGAGAATTTCAAATGTTGAAACTAGGCTCTAATGCTTATTTGCCTAAATGAAAGAGGTTATCTTTAGATTTGATCGAGCTAATGTGCCCAACTGTGTTGTGGTATCATGGCTAGGTGCACGAGGTATTAAGCAGCGGTTTCAGACTACTTCAGTGCAATTCTTAGCACGTTCGAGGACGAACGTATGTTTAAGTGGGAGGGAATGTAATGACCTGACCAGTAATTTTGATCTCTATGTCGTTCACCAGTTTGAGGCCTTGAGTAGCTTCACTTAAGGTATTATGACTTGTACGTTGGTCGGAATTGAATTTTGAAAAGTTCGGAGTTGATTTGGAAAAAGAATTCCTGTTTTGAAAGATTTAAGTTGAAAGAATTGACTAAGATTGGATTTTTAAGTAAATGGCCTTAGAATTGGGATTCGAAGGTACCAACAAGTTCGTACGATGATTTCGGACTTGGGCGTATACCCAAATCATGTTTTGGAAGACCCGAGAATGTTTTGTCACATATTGTGGAAGTTGGCATTTTTGAAAGAATTTCATAAGTTTGGGGTGAAGTGCATTTCAGTGTTATTGATGTCCGTTTGGGATTCCGTGTTTGCGAATAGCTCTGTATGGTGATTCTGGTGTTGGAAGCGCGGTCGAAAGTGAATTCGGAGGTCTGTGGGTCATTTTGGAGTCATTTGGCTAAATATAGAAATTTGAAGGTTTTGAGGAGTTTGACCGGAAGTGGACTTTTTGATATCAGGGTCAAATTTCGATTCCAAAAGTTGTAGTAGGTCCGTAATATTGAATATGACCTGTGTGCAAAATTTGAGGTCAATCGGATGTGATTTGATAAGTTTTGGCATCAAATGAAGAAGTTTGAAATACTAAAGTTCATTAACCTTGAATTGGAGTGGGATTCACGATTTTAGCATTGTTTGATGTGATTTGAGGCCTCAAGCAGGTCTATGGGACTGGTTGGTGTGATTACATGGGGTCCCAGGGGCCTTGGGTGTGTTTTGGGGTGGTTTCAGATCATTTCGGGCTGTTCTGAAACAGTTGATGGTGGTATATGGTGTTGTTCTTCCCATTGGTGAGGACACTCTCGCATTCGTGAGGAAGGATTTGTCTTCAGGGACTTTGTTTTTTGCGTTCGCGAAAAATGAAAACTCTGTTGAACTGGTCTGACTTCGGAGGCTGATATCTCGCAATCTATAAAGAATTTGAAGTAGGATCCAAAAATTAAAGTTGCATAACTTTTGTCTAGTTTTCAGAAAAATAAATTACTTATCATTTAGAGTTTTGTACCAAACGTTATAGCTATTATACTAGAGAATGTCTGAGAAGAGTTTGAAAAACGGATTTTTGGAATTTTCTTCTTCACGAACGTGACGGGTGTCTCACAAACGCGAAAAACAGTCGTCTGGGCAGTGTATAAGTGTAAGAAATGGGTTTGGCTCATTTGATCTTATTTCCTCCATGGGAGCCGACATATGAGTGATTTTGGAGCTCCATTTTCATCATCCATGTCATGGTAAGTGATTCCCACCTATTGCAAGTTAATTACTTGGATTATATTTGGATTTTAACATGGGAAATTTGTGAACATCGGGGTTTTGAAGAAAAACCTAGAAATTTGGTATTGTTGGATTTTAACCGCGATTTGGACACGAAATTGGGAGTAAATTATATATTTGAGTTTGTGACATTATGGGTAGACTTTATCTTCGAAATGTTTTGAAATACGGGCACGTGGGTCTGAGGGCAAAGTCAACTTTTTGATCGGGGTCAGGAATTGTTATAAATTTGATTGTAATGAGTAATTGATGATATATTAGTGAGTTTACATAATTATTGGCTAGTTTTCGAGCAATGTGCATCAATTTGAGTTTCCCGAAGGGCATGGAATAACGGTTTTGCAACTTCGGAGCGAGATGAGACTCCTTTCTAACCTTGCAAGAGGGAATTGTCCCATAGGTTAATTAATTGGATATGTTCTGCTATTTGCGTGGGCTACATGCGCACGAGATGACGAGAGTCCGTGTGTATCTACTATTATGCATATGTCCGGGTAGTCTAGGACCCAAAAGCATCCTTTACTTGTAATACTTGTAACTTTATTGTTAGTTTAAATTGCTTATATCTTATTGAAGTGGAAAATGACTTTCAAAAAGAGTTAAACTTTATTTTCTTGACTAGTAAAAGAGAAATTTACACCTCCTTTAATAATGTTTTCCCTTTTGAAGTCTTGATTGACTGTTAAAATGTGTGTTTCTATGTGTTGTGTCGCATGTATGATTCACGAGAAGGGTAATTGTATATTTATATTTGACTGTGTCGCATGTATGATTTGTGAGCGGTGTAATAGATGCATAAATGGTTCGCGCCATTCGACTTTTTTGCGATGCACCCTTTAAATATAGTTGGATCGGGCCGTACGAACTCGGCATGATTTGTGAATGCTTGTAATATTTTCCGTGAGATTTATAAATGTTGATATTCGTTATCCCTGGCCTGTGATAAATGTACAAATGATGAAAAGGAATTTGGAAATTTCCTATGAAAGAAAAAATTGTTTATTTGTTTTATTCTACTGATTCGCAACTATGTTTATAAAATCTTTGATATATTATATTATTGGCGTATTATTATTATACTACTAGTAAGTGTCGAATTTGACCTCTCGTCTTTACTTCTTCGAGATTAGACGGGATACTTACTGAGTACACGTTGTTTCATACTCATGCTACACATGTTATGCATTTTTGTTGCACAGGAACATGTATCTCTAGTGGCTTAGTTGACGTAGCAGCATGGATGTTATGGAGAGTAGGTGAGCTGCATTCCTCAAGGCGACCCGCAGGTAGTATAGTCTCTTTCAGTGTATTGTAATTACTTTCTGTCCAATTTGTATTCCGGACAGTTATTATGTAACGACCTGACCGATTATTTTGAGCTTTTGCACTTTTATCGTAAGCTTTCGGGCATGACTTGCCCCGTGTGGTGTGTTACGACTTATAAAAAAATCATTGATTTTAGTTTCAGGTTAATTAGGGTGAATTTGAAAGAAACAATTCTCAATTTAAAACTTGCAATTTGAAAGGTTTTACCAAGATTTGTCTTGTTTGTATATGATCTCGGATTGAAATTTTTATTATTTGGTTAGCTCGGTTAGGCAACTTGGGACTTAGGAGCATGATTGGAATGCATTTTGGAGGTCCGCGAAAGGTTTAGGCTTGAATTAGCGAAATTGTGATTTTGCAATTTTCCGGTTGATAGGTGAGATTTTGATATAGCAATCGGAATGAAATTCCAAGAGTTGCAATAGCTTCATTATGTCATTTGGGATGTGTGTGTGTAAGATTTTAGGTCATTCAGACGTGGTTTGGTTGGCTTTTTCATCAAAAGCGTATTTTGGAAGATTTTAGAAACTTAGGCTTGAATCCGGTGTGTTTTGTGTGATTCGATGTTGTTTGAGGTGTTTTGATGATTGGAACAAGTTTGGATAAGGTTTTAGGATGTGTTGGTGTCTTTGGTTGAGGTCTTGGGGGCCTCGGGTGAGTTTTGGGTGATTTGGGATTGTTTGAGGTGTTTTGATGATTGGATTGAGTTTGAATAAGGTTTTAGGATGTGTTGGTGCCTTTGCTTGAGGTCTCGAGGGCCTAGGGTGAGTTTAGGGTGGTCATTCATATCATTTTGAAGTTTGGAAAATTGTAGAAAACATGCTCAGCTGTTGCAGAGACTTATCACTTCGTGTTCGTGATTGGAGTCTCGCATTCGCGAAGAAGGATTGAGGATCAGGAAATTAGCCTTCGCGTTCGCGAGAGAGACTACGCGTTCGTGGAGGGCTGGATCGGTAGGCATCACGTTTGCATGAGACTGGGTCGCATTCGGATAGTTTGGCAAAGTGATGCATCGAGTCCGTGAGGTTGAGGACGCGTTCACAATGAGTGACCTGTGTAAGGCGTCGCGTTCGCGTCTGACATGTCATGTTCGCGAAGAGCAAAAGTTGGTCAACGCAAGTTTGTGCTTCGCAAGGCTTTGACCGCGATTAGGAAGAAGAAAATTAAGTCCTAGGTAGAATGTTTTTATGTCGTCTTGTCCGCGATTTTGGGGCTTATTTCACCCATAGCTGCTTTTTTGTTGGAGATTTTTGAAGGAGATTGAAGAGGCATTCAACGGGAATAGTTGGGAGGTAAGTTTATTGGACGAAAAACTTGATTATTATGTGAATTTCACCTAGAAAATCATGAAATCTAAGCCTAAAATTGAAGAACTAGGGCTCGAGAAATTGGACTTTTGCATGAATTAGGATTTGAAAGACTATTAGAGGCCGGGTTAGAGAACTTTTGATATATGAACTCGTGTGGAGATAAGGAATCTATTGGTGTGAAAATTTCTGAGTTTCGAGAAGTGGACCGGGCTTGGGTCTTTGTAATTTCGGGATTTGTGCCCTCTGTTGATTGTTTTCGCTTGTACTTTGTTCCCTTAGTATATTTTGACATGCTCGTTCTGATTATGGATGGATTCGACACGCGTTGAGGCCTATTCAACGGGCAAAGGAATTGCGAGCTAGAGATTTAGCCAGTTCGAGGTGAGTAATGACTGTAAATGATGTCCTAAGGGTTTGAAACCCCATATTACACATCGTAGTGCTATATTTAGGTGAGACACACGCTTGATAACGAGCGTTGGGTCCTGTACTCTACTGTTTAGTGTTATTAAATCATGTTTTTAGCCTGTTTTATATCTGTTAAGCTGTTTAACGTCAAATTGGATATGTGTCGGCTGGCCTTGTCTTCATGAGAGGAGCCATCACGATCGGGGTTTAGGGTCATGACATATTGTACTTCGTTTGATTTATTAGTGATTGCTCATGCACTTGTGACACCGGGTTCTGGGATGATTATGGGATTAAGTTTATTAAAGACATTAATATTTATTCTGTGAAATACATTACTCATTGTTTAATGTATAAAAGAAACGATTTTAATAATATTAAAGCAAGAAATTATTAGTAAATTAGTGTTGGCTTGCCTGACAATGGTGTCTGGCGCTATCACAACCCTTAATGGAGTTTGGGTCGAGACAACCCTGGCAGCTTGCTCAAACCATTTGAAAGCATATTCGTGAAAGCCTTCCGTGATTTTCCTTTTCAAATTGGACAAAGAGTTTCTATTAGGAGCAACGTCCACATTATACTGGAACTGGCGAACAAAATCTCGGACCATATTGTGTCACACGTGCTAGTGGGTAATTTTCTTGATCTGTATACCACTCAGAAGTGATCGCGGTAGGCTTTCCCCAAAATAGGCCATTAGCAGCTCCTCCTTTCCACCATCACCCCTCAACTAGTTACAGTATCGTTTCAGATGAGCGATTGGGTCTCCGTGCCCATTGTAATATTTAAATTTTGACATCTTGAAGCCAGCTTGCAAGTTTTTCAGGCCACTAGAACCTTGCATGTTTTTCAGGATTTGGTCATGGCTCTTCAACTTCCGACCCATTTCCTCCTGCTCGGGACTTTTAACAACCTTTTCTTTCTCTACTGAGAGATCATATTTCAGAGGTTGAGTGAAAGAGTAAGGGGTCACATATGCTATTTCTAACTGAAGCTATAGACCCTGAAATGTGAATATTGGAGGCGGTGACCTTGAAGCCGGTGCCTGGGGCGAACCACAAAAAGCATGCTAGGATCATTGGAAGTCATTGGAGGGCTCCCGCATATTATGATTTCGTTGGGCACAGGGGCGTTGGTAACATCACTTGACTTGGGAATTAACTCAGGAAACCCAGGGATTGCACTTGGTGGTCCCTACCATACACCAAGCTTCCCTTATTTTCAATATGTGGAGACGCAACATCTTATTCTCTTCAACAACTGCTGATTCTAGCTGCAAAATAGCCGATGTTGAGCTATCCTCAGAATCGATGAGTTGTAGATTGCTTGCGGAGGCCATCTGTGCCTTTGGATCTTATGAAGGAGGGGAGGCTGTACTACCAACAAAACCAACCACCAAAACGTGGCTAGTTTGTACATCCAACAACCTTGTTAGTTTTTGAGAAACATAACAGATAGAAAATTGCACATTTGGATGCAATGCACCTAACAGTTAAACGCTTCTACCATGTGTTTGAACGGTTGCATATTTCATCTCGGCCTTAACTAGTTTTCCAGTATGTACCTCTTTTCTTTTATTTCTGCCTGTCTTTAATTACTTTTGATTTTTTTCATCTCGTTTTTACTGATATATTATATTTTTTGTCACTCTCTTTTTTTTACCCCCTTTTTTCGCTCAATTTTTCTTTCTCTTCTCTTTTTTGCAGTTTATGTTTCACTCAGTTAATTTTATGGCTGTGATCATATCGGATGAGGATTGCCTATGTATCATGACATTTCATGAATCAGATTTTGCGTAGTTTAGGAAGATCGAGAATGGAGTAAATAAACTAACTCTTTTTTTTCTTTTTGAAATTTTCGAAAGAAAACTTTAACAGATGAAAGGAAATACTTTTTGTATTTTTAATTTTGATTTTTTTTAAAGAAAGATTTCTAAAAATTTAATTATTTTTTATTTGAACTTTGGAAATTTTAAAAGTAAAAAGAAAATATTTTTTGTTCATTTTTTTCTCTTTTTCGAAAGAAGAGAAACAAATTTTGGAATTTGGATGTTGCCTCTTAATTTTTGAAAGGACTTTTAAAGAAAAATGTTTTGAATTTCTGAAAGTACTTCTAAAGAAAAGCAAAAATATTTTTGGACTTCAATTTTTCAAAAAATTGTTTTTTCATATTTACGAATGAAAGACTTTTAAAGAAGGAAAAGATTTTTTTTATTCTACTTTTTTTTTGTAATTTTTGGGAAAATACTTCAAAAGAAAGGAAACTCATATTTTTTATTTTGATTCATTTTGATTTTTCCTTTTATTTCTTTTTCCATATGAAAGGCTTCAGAAAGAAAGGACTATTTTTGAGTTTAAAAACTTCTTTTTTTTGAATTTTTTTTAAGGAAAGATTTCTAAAGAAGGAACTAAAAGAAAATATTTTTGATCCCTTTTAAAAAAAAATTGGGGCTGGAACTGATGAGGTTTGCCTACGTATCTTACATCTGGTGAGAGTCAGACCCGCATAGTTCGATCAATTTTTACATAAGAAAATAGAGAAAGTGTAACAACCCGGCCGGTCATTTTTGTAATTTATGCCCTGATCCCCTATTAACAGCTTTCCCCAAGATTATTTCTGCTATTTTGATTTATCGGGATGTTCGATTTTGAGTTTCAGAGAGTTTTTGGACACTTAGTCCCCAAATGAGAGCTTAAGTATTGGAAAGTTATCCGTAGTTGGCACAGTGTGAAGACAACTTCGGAATGAAAATTTGATAGTTCTGCTAGCTCCGTTAGATGATTTCGGGGTTGGGAGCATAATCAAAATGTATTTTGGAGGTCCGCAGCAGCTAATTAGGCTTGAAATGCCGAAAGTTGTAATTTTGTAGTTTCCGGTCCGATAGTGAGATTTTGATCTGAGGGTCATAATGAAATTTCGGAAGTTGCAGTAGCTCTTTCATGTCATTTGGGATGTGTGTGCAAAAGTTTAGGTCATTCGGGCGTGTTTGGGTTAGGTTTTTTATCGAAAGCGTATTTTGGGGGAATTTGAAGTTCTTAGGTTTAAATTCCTTGATTAATTCGAGTTACCGACGTTGTTTTAAGTGGTTCAAGGATTGCTCCAAGTTTGAATGACGTTATGGGATATGTCTGCATGTTTGGTTGAGGTCCGGGGGCCTCAGGTGTGTTTCAGATGCTCAATGGAGCATTTTAAGTTGTTAAAAATTGTAGATTTTTACTTCAGGTCAGTTGCAGACCTATCTTTCTTCGCGTTCGCGTTAATGCCCCCACGTTCGCGAAGCTTTTCCTTTTCTTTCTTCGCGTTCACATCCAAGCCCTCGCATTCCCGCAATATTAGTTGGCGCTGAGGGCTGTTGATACCCAATTTTTCCCTGAATATTTTATATATACCCAAAATACTCTCAAAATAACATCCACGTGCATATATAAGCATGCCCAAGAGTTTTGGTATTTTTCCTTATTTTTAAGATTTTAAAACCAATTTATTGTTTATATTAACAGTAGAAAATTCAATAATTATTCCCAAACTATCATGTTTGGTGGATAATATATTTGCATTCTCATATTTACACCAAAATACAATTAAGGTGATTTTTTATATTTTCATAAAATTATTTGGTAGTTCTTAAAGATAAATTACATGTAATTGCAAGTTTAGCCTATCTTAAGATTAGCTGTATTTTATAATTTTAAAATTGTTTCCAATACTGTTAAATTAATATTTAAATGTTATTTACTTACTTAGTGCTTTGAATTTAATTTTAGAATCATTTTTACTATTTCTCTAAGTAAAAGGGAAAAACTAGCTATTTAAAATATAGCCCCAATTCGTTTCAATTGTATCCCCATTTACATTTCAATTTTAAGCCTGAAGTTGACCCAATTTCAAGCTTAACATCTGACCATCCCAATCCCATCTAACCCAACCCAATAACTTATTTATCCTACTCGACCCAAGGCTCTTTTAATCCAGACCGTTGATCAATCTGATCAACGGTCACGATCCCCTCTTTCCTTTTCAATTTACCTAACTCGGCCCTAATCCCCTCATTTCCCTCTGGTATCCCCCATTAGATCCTCTCATCTCTCAAACTCTCTCCACCATTCCCCTAACCCTAGTGGCTTCTCGTCATCCTCACCACAAACCTCACCGGAATCCATGGCTTCTCAGGCCATGGAAATGCTATGCTCACCTCCTACAACACCTACATTCCTGATGCTCAAGGGATCAAGGTCAGACTTCAAAGGTCTTCACTCAGACCTTCACCGATTCAAGGTTTTCGACCATCTCCAGCCTTGCTCCTGCATATCCAAGGCTCAAGAACCTGACTCTTGACCTATCCGACTTGAGATTGGACCTATTTCCAAGCCTTTCTCATTTCTAGGGTTTCTGACATTCAAGGCTCTTTCATCGCTATTGGTCTAGATCTATGTGTTATCTATGCTTTTCTTGCCATCTAAGGTGTTTCCCCGAGAGCTTCTTTTCAAAATCGTTTCTCTTCAATTTTAGGGTTTCTGAAAGGAGTTTTTAGGAAAAATCTTTCTGATATTTCTTCTTCTTTTCTTTATGTGTGTTTGTTCATATCCTATTCGTGTGATTTCTTTATTATGCATGTACTGTCTTCTACCTTTTCTTTTCTATTATGCATGTTACTCCTCTTAAACTTTGCTATGTTTTCTCTACTCTTTCTCTATGTTTGTTTACTATTAAGTTATATGATTTTTGGACTCTGTTCATGTTCTTACATGCTTCATCTACTCGTGTTCACATCTGTATTATCTCCTTCTTCTGAACTTGTTTAGGGTCCGAGTTTTCTCAAAATATATTCTTCACGATTCTTCTTCCTTTGTCATTCAACATGCTATCATGATTCTGATTTTAGGGCTCCTTTGATGATTCTGATTCCTTGTGTTCAAGTTAAGGCTCCGCTTTAAAACCCTGGACTCTTAGGCTCACTAAGAGTCTGCAAATTGAACTTGTATCTCCTTACTTATGATTTTGAGTTTTTATGATTCTGAACTTCTTTCTCTTTTACATAACTCGACAGTCTCTTCTTCATTCACCTGTTTGTGTACTTTATATATGAGAACTCTTCTTTCAAAATGTTTTGCCAACTACTAATTGATTATGAATCCCTTTGATGTTCTATACTTGATTATTCTTGATTTTCCCTAACTGAATCTTTCCTTACCCTTTTTCTTAACCTGGTTAATTCGAGTAAGCATTTAATTTTGGTTTTACAGATTGATTCCCTTTCCTTTTTTTAACAAACCATGTACTGTTGATTTGTTTTCTTAAATAGCTTTATGTACTTACCCTTTATTATACTACTGGGAAAATATTCTTTCAAAATCCCTTCCCTTAACTATTTTACCCATTTGAATTTGAATCCCTTAATTAAAGGGAGTCTTATATGATGGATTGAAAATGAGACTTTAATTATTTTCTTACCTTATTTTTCTGCATGTTTTTATACTATAAATACTCTCCTCCCTTCTCTTTGAACACACGAACATAGAACACAATCTGAGTTGACAATTCACTCTCACTTAAAACTCTCTCTCTCTCTCTCTCTCTCTCTCTCTCTCTCTCTCTCTCTCTCTCCTTCTGATACTTGTGCTGTTGTGGACTTTGTTTACACTACTTTCTTCTTCACTCTTTTGCATCTTTACTGGTATGTCTCAATTATATTACATGCCTCAACAACAATGTGTTTAATTCTGCCTACTTCTTTTAGTCGACATTTGTTTCTAGAATATTGTTACATGTTTCCCCGTTCCTTTATAGTTCAGTATTTAAATTATGTATGCAATCACACGTTTGTCATGAATTTGATACTTTATGAATTCCCTTAACCTTTACCCTTTGTATGTGAGTTATGGTTCAGGGCATAACAACATACTAATATTGTTGTCTATGATCCTGAACTGGATTCTTTGAATTCCAAAGTCAATCAATGCCCATTCTCTTTTCCCCTTTTATGTGTCTGAGCCTTGGGCTTGGGTCTGATAGTGTCCTTATTACTATCCAGACCTTGGTCTGACCTTCAAGGGTCTGCTCCTAACTTGTTCAACCAAACAAGTGGTCAGGGGTGTGCCAGCCTACTTTGTGGCAAGGTATGACCACACCTGTCATGGCTCCCCGATTCCCCGTTCACTTAGAACTTAGTCTTAGCTATAACTTCTACCACTCTCTTACAAGCCATGTTTTGGGACGTCCGAGCTCCCTCTGAACTTGGATGCCTGAGAGTTGGCTCTTCCACACTGCACTATTCTAATTCTAATAGTATCTTGGATGTAAGCAATGCCTGAAATCCCTGATATTCCTTGGAACTTTGAAACACCTTTGGATAAATAGAAGGCTTTGGAAATCTGGATCCCAGAAATGGCTCAATCGCATATTATCAAACATTAAGGCTGAATTAGGCTGCTCGAATCTAGCTGTTAGTTCTTGATGTACTGTTAATTTCCAGTTGATCTATTGGGTTGTAATAACTTGTATGAAACTCGGGGAGTATAGTAAAAGGGTGTGGGAGGGGCCTTTACTTTCTTGCATCCAAGGGGTAGAAATTTTGATTTAGGATTTCACTTATAATCAAACTAGAAATCCTTCCTATAGGGTCTTTAATACCGATTCAATTACATAGAGACCATGCCTATAGGAGTTAACGCTTAACTTTATCGCAAAATTACCTAGAAAGCATGTCTATAGGATTTAACACTCATGTTTTGCAATTACACATATAGAGATCATGTTTATTGGCTCTTGTATTTCTACATATACAACTATCATTAGGCAAACCGTTTGTAAGTTTAACAATAAGGTTGCATGTAGACATCATGTGTATAAGACTTCTATTTATGTCATGAAAAGGTATTAAAATTAGTAAATATATAGAAATCATGCCTATAGGAATCTCGTTTTTAATAGCCTCATTCGTTTCTAAAACAGTATCAATTGCTAGAATTCGTGTCTACTTTACTAAATCTGGTAATTTTTTACCTCTCTTCTAAAACCCACTAAAATTGGTAAACATTTTCCTATAATCAATCTGAACTCTCCTAAAACTCGCAAACCTTTAATCAGTCTGCGTCTTTTCTGAATCTACTGGTAACTCTTTTGCATCTTTCCTGAAATCAATAGACTCTATGGCTAGTTTTTTTAACTCATAAACAAATGGTTGGCAAATTAATTATTGGGTCAGTCCCTGATAATTGTATCGGAGTTTCCTAATACAGACTTTCTGTCTAAATATATGTGTTGAACTAATCCGCTTGCTGCTTAATTTTAATCTAAGACCAAATGAGTATTTGTCAAGGCATGCTAAACTATATGATTATTTGACTTATGGGGTTAATCTGAGCCTTGTTAGCTTGTTTGCTCTTCCCGTTTGACTTTATACTTGCTTAGAATGTCGAGCTAGAATTTTATCCTTTACTCCACAAAGGCCCCATTCCTTTTCTTTTCCCTTTTAGATTAGAAGTCCTAATACCCCAGGACTGATAGGATTGGGACGGGTAGTAGCATGCGGTAAGTAAACAATACTATTCCACGCTTTAATACCTCAACGGGTGGGAAGGGTAGACATGGAGATGATGATTACACGATAACACTTCACGTCCAATTGGGTACCAGTGTTGTGCGAATGACCATGTAATGTATAAATCTAGGAACCCCTTTCCCTCTTTATTTGTTTAACAATTTTTTGAATCTTAAAAGTTGTAGCACTTTCAATTTCTGTTTTCTCACATAATTATTAGGTTGTTCGCACTAAGTATTTCACTTCTTCCCTCTACTTGCACATTTTTTCTATCAAACTGCTCTTTTTTTAAAATAAATCCAGCACTTCTTTTAACCTTTTATGCTTCTTGTACTTGTGTATTTACACTTGCATTTAAAGTTACAATTATAGCATGGCTGGGAACCACACTAGTGGATCTTGAAGGGTGCCTAACACCTTCCCCTCGAGATAATTTCCAGCCTTATCCAAACTTTGGTCATCATCTTTAATTTTTCTAGAACTGTCCTAATGCACTATAATCATTAGGTGGAGACTCTCCAATATCTCAAAACCCAATTCCCAAAGAGGGAAAAGGTTGTATGTCACCCGATTCTGCGAGGAAAAAGGGGACGTCGGCAGCATGGCAACTTTGCTAGAGATTCTTTAGGCTTTTACAATTGCATGTTATATGTGACTTTACCGCTTTCTTTATTGCTTTTGTTTAATTCCTTTAGTTGAAACTCACTTGTTTTTGTTTCTTTCATTTAATTACTTTCATTTATTTCTTTTCCATCAATGCTCTTGTAACATGAAAATACATGACAATATGTTTTATTCTTGTAAACTGCATTTTTCAACATCATATTCTACTCGTGCCATACAAATATTATAGCAACGCTTATAATGAGTAGTTGCGCACTTCCAATACTATCACCCCCTAAATTTTGCAAAAGGCATATTAGCGGTAAAACCAGTCGACCAACGGTGTAGTCGACGGTTCTGTGCCTTTCCCTCTTGAGTTGTCCACTCAAAGGTACGAGTCTAGCACTTCAAAATAGAAACCTTATTCCATTTAAATCATACATGAATCATGATCAAACCTAGCCAAGTCAGTTATGTTGTCCATATAATGACTTATTAAGAAAGACTTGTCCAAAGTCCACTGGGTTTCCTTAGAAACCAAACAGATGCCTCCACGTTTGGTGCATTTATTTGGAGAACTTAAGTGCTTGCTATGCTAATTATTGATTTAAATAGTCGAGTCCGGTGGGAGGAAGGGTCTAACACTGTGTTTTAAAGAAAATGAGGCACGAGATCCCCATATCTGGCATGGTAACCAACATTCATCCAAGGCTGCTGAACTGGTGGAACGACCTCCATTCTAGTGATCAAACACTCATCTGCAAGTACTTAGGGAATCTGCCTTCTCTCCTAGAGATTCGGCCTAACAACAGAGTCATAGAGGCTGCAACACTGTTCTGGGGTAGCGACAAATTTGTATCCCACTTTGGTGATCTTGAAATTACTCCTTTACTTGAAGAGATAGGGGATCTAGCTGGAATTCCTTGGGAGACTTCGGGTTTGCTTATGCTAGAAAATCGCAAAGGAAGGGGTTTCCTTAAGATTATCAGACTGAAGTAAAACCTAGACTTAACATGTTTGAAAGACTCCTACATCCCATTTGACTATTTGTACAAAAGGTACATCCACAAAAAGTCATACCACACCTATTCAGATGAATTTGCTATCACCTCGTTGGGGCATGTCCATAGAAGGGTCCTTGTTTTCATATTTTGCTTTCTAGGGATAAGCAGGTTCCCTATGAAGAGGGCTAGGATCCACACCAGACTAGCCACGGTAACCAAAACTCTGATGGAAAGGATTGGGGGGGAAATTTTCAACATAGTGCCCATGATCGTTGCCGAGATATACCGCGCCATGAACAAGTGTCAACAACAAGGCAGTCATTTTGAGGGTTGCAACTTATTACTTCACCTTTGGCTCATGGAACACCTCCAAAAAGGAGAATACCGACAAGATATCCTACGCAGATATTGGGATGATCATATCGCCTTCCACCAGCCAAGGTGTATGAAGTATATGCCTAAATTGTTCGATCAGCCGGAGGATGCCAGAGGATGAGTAGAATTGTTCGAAAATCTGAAAGCCAAGCTGTAAGGCCCTGTAAAATTTTGTGCTTATTGTCATTTTTCAAAAAAAAATCATTTTTGCTGCCAAGAATGCGGTCGCAGACAGCTATGCGGACCGCATTCCTACTGTAGAGTGTATTAGAAAGTTTGTAAAAATTGATGTCAAAAATGTGGTCCAAAATGCAATCGCATAGTCAAAATACGGACCGCAAAATCATCACATAAATTCCTCAAAGATTTTGGGGGTCAATTCTGCGGCGCATTATGCAACCGCAGAATAGGAATGCGGACCGCATTCTGGTCGCGGATCATGTCAAAACATTTGGTTTTTGGGAGCAATTCTGCAATCCATTATACGAATAGCATGTTAACTCTGTGATCGCAGATGCGACTGCAGACTCAACTCGGCCCAGATTTTTCTAATTATTTTAACCCGATCTCTTTTTTAATAAAACACCCCAACACTTTATTTTTACATATTTTCTAAGCAAAATAAGAGAGAGGGAAGAGAGATTCTTGAGGGAAAACCTATACTCTTCAAATATTGTTCTTCTAATGGCTTGGTCCAGAAAATTCAAGAGAAAGTTTCTTCTTCCCCAAATTCTAAAGGTAAAAATCGTAACCATTTTTCCTTGATTTTCACATTTTAAAGGAAAGAAAGATTTTCATGCATTAACTCTTGAAAAATGGAAGTTAAACACTCATGCATGTTCTTTATACTTGAAATTTAGTAAAAAGGAGTTAGATAGGAGTAAGGGTTTTGCAAAAGCGGAGTTGGCAACATAGATAAATTGGGTGAATTGGAAGTGGGAGATAAAAGAAAAGAAAAGAAATTCGACTCCAGTTATGTATGGCTAACTTTAATACTTGTGAAATCCCCCTATTTGGTCTACAACTTATTTGGTATGTGATAGATATGTGAATTATTGTGAAATTTCTTGTGATTGAGTTGTTGGGTGTTTGATTGGTTGATTATGTGTGATATGGTATGAGTTGAGAAATGAATGACAAAAGAGAAATCATAAATGATGAAATTGGGAACAATGGTAGTAATGCCATATTTAGCTTCTTGTGGGAAATTAATGAAATGACTTGAATTGCTTATGAACTGTTAAACATAATGGGATTGGTACTGTTGGATATGTAAATACTTGTTACATTATTGTTGTAGTGGCTTTAAAGTATTTTGGAAACATGAAACAATTGTAAGTTGCTTATTGTCTTTGTTGTGATCTTTTGAAGTGTTATTGGTTGTTGTTATGTTTATTGTAATTGTTGTAATTTGAAACTATACGGTAGGATCGGGTTGCGCGCCACAATACAAATTGATATATTATGGATTGGGGTGATAAGGGTGGCCGAGGTAATATGGGTGGAAGAGGTAATAAGGGTGGAAAGAGATCGAGATCTCCATTGAAATCGATATGAGTACAATTGTGAAATCATCGATGAGGCATTGTGAAAGGAGAGTTTGTAGCCTGTGGGGCACTAATTGTCCCTTTGTTTGGCTTGATTGTGCTTTCCATGTGTGTTTGGTTGTTGCTTCTATTGTTGTTTTCTATTTGTATATGGGTTGAGGACTTCTTAAAAAAGAGTTAAGTGTTGAAAACATGTTTGGCTTGTCTTGTTATTTCTTTACGTATTTGTTGGTTGTTTCTATTACCGTGACTAACTTGTTTATGGCTTGAGTTTACTTGGGACAAAGCTTGTTCATACATACCAGTATAATTCCAGTGTATTGACGTCCTTATTTCTGGGGGCGCTACATTCGTGTTATGATTGCAGGTGCATCCGTAGCAGCTACTTCAGTTCGTCGGCAGTATCACTCTCCATTTTCCACTGGGCATTTTGGTGAGCCCCTTTTCTCTCGGGGCTCTGCGTGGCTCATGCCACTTCTATTTTGGAGTGTTATTTTGATTTTGTGTAAGGTATAGCCGGAGCCTTGTTACCAGCAAGTACTATATTATCCTATCATATCTTAGAGGCTCCGTAGATAGTAAATGTGGGATTACGGTCTTATTTAAATGTATGTCGGGCGTTGTAAATTGTAAATGTATTAAATAATTAAGCGTTTTGTGTATGTTTTGAAAAATAGTATTTTTAATTATAAAATGGTTAATTTTTTGGTTGATAAGTAATGAAAAATACAAGGGAACCACGTGGGTTAGGAAAGGCACTCAGGTCCGCTTGACTGGGGTTACCCGATCGGGCGCCGGTCATGTCCCTCGATTTGGTACGTGACACAGGTACAGTGGATGTTCGACTAGTTCCCTATGGATGAATTCATTATTCGATCCCGAGATGCGCCATTTCATATACTGATTGGTCTGAGAGGGATTTATCCTTACATTCCTCTCCGAGTCATGTGGCAAGTTGGAAGAAAACAAATAATACCAAGGGTCGATAAAATGAGTCACCTCAGGGCTTATTTCCAGGAGGATGGTAGTCCTCACAGGTGAGGATTTGTGGCATTGCAAAATCGTTTTGGGGAAGGAATCCATCGATACGGACAGGTACCATGCCGGTTGTGTGCCGCATTATTCGGGTTGGTTAGAAGACGGAATGGGTCAGCCGGAATCATTCGAGGTCATAGAATTATTGATGAGCATGATGAAGCATGAGTTAAGTATAATCAACAACTCAAAATAAATTGAGGGTGTGAAAGTGAGCATCGGGAAATACAAGAAGCCCATCAGAAATTGGTCGAAGAGTGGAAAGAAGTGGTTGTCAGCGCCAACAACCGGGTAGGATATTTAGAGCAAGGTCATGTAGAGCTGGAAGGAAAGTTTATCAAGAGGATCGAGGACTGCCAAACACAAAAGGAAATGCAGGAGGACATTAGGCCCGAGCCTACCTATTGATAGGACTACGCGAGTTGGTGGAGCTGTTCGAGGGAGACAATAATACCAAATCTGGGGAAGGGCCTTCAGGGACCAAGTAGTTAGGAGTCCTTTATTTTTCTTTAATGATGTAATAAGTCCAATGGCCAATAGTGACATTTTAGTTTCTGTTATTTAGGGTCATTTTGGATTTGTCTTATTTTTATCAATAAAATGAGGCATTTAGCATTATAAGTTCTCCAAACTATTTGTCGTTGGGCCTACCTCGAGCACAACGAGGCACCAAAAGTAGGACGCGATTCATATATTTCCACACAACGTGTTTAAATATCGCAAATAATGTTTCCTCAGAACCCGCACAAACTTGTTACCTTTTTGTTTTTCTATTATTTTTATTCCCCTCCCCAAAGGTTAGTTCGTGCATTCTGTCACCATCAGCATACTCCATAAGATCCAAGGGCCCTCCACCTCCTCCTCCTCTTATGTTTGCACGAAGGATCATTCCGTGCCATGTTTTACTGATTATGCATGAAGGATCATTCTGTACCTTGTTTTACTGATTATGCATGAAGGATCATTCTGTGCCATGTTTATGATTATGCACGAAGGAACATTTCGTGTCGTTACTATTTAAACCATGCACGAAGGATCATGCCGTGCCATGGATGTGAGGATGAGAGTAAAAGCACGAAGGGTGATGCCGTGCACTTTTATTTGTATTATTTGGTGAGGATGAGAGTAAAATCACGAAGGGTGATGCCGTGCACGTTTATTTGATTATTTGGTGAGGATGAGAGTAAAATCGTGAAGGGTGATGCCGTACAATTATTAAATTTCTTGTTTTGGCGATAGCTGTTTTTATTACACTCTGATTCTCTTTACTGATTTATTATGTGTTGCTGATTGTGTTCCCCCAGCATGATACCTCCTTTGTTAGTTGTGTTATTTGATAATTCTGTTATTTTGTGGTATATACATTATATAGAACTATACAGGTTTATGTGAGTGTCTGGTCCTAGGCTTGTCACTACTTCGCCGGGATAGGCCAGGCACCTACTAGCACATAGGTTCGGATTGTGCTGATACTACACTTCTGTGCATTTTTGCACAAGCCCAGATTTTGAGCAGGAGCAGTAGCAGTAGAGTACTAGTGGGATTTCTGTGCTTCCGAGATCGAGGTAGCTTGCAGGCGTCCGCAGGCCTGGTGTCTCCTCTATTTATTTTGTTATTATTGTGGTCTCATTGTTCTGAGACAGACGGTTGTTAATTATTTTCTTTCAGACCATTATGTGTAGTTATTCCTTAGTAGTTCGTGAGTTTGTGACTCCACATCCTGGGTAGCGGATTTATGTCAGTTGATTTACATTGTTATTATTCATCTCTTAATTCAAAAGACTTCCGCATTTAAAGATTTATAGTATCATTTCTTGCTATTAAATATGAGAACAAAAATGATTGTGTAAACAGGATGATGGTAAGTGAATTGGCTTGCCTAGTTACCATGAGTAGGCGCCATCACGATCCCGATGGTGGGGGAAATCCGGGTCGTGACAAGTTGGTATCAGAGCTCTAGGTTACATAGGTCTCACAACTCACGAACAAGCTTAGTAGATTTTGAGGGGTAGGTACGGAGGCATCTGTACTTGTCCTCTAGAGTCTATTGAGTTAGGAAAAATTCTCTCATTTGTTCCTTCTTGTCGTGCGATTTGCTCCTCAAATACTGATTGAATTTCTACTCTGTCCATTTGTAGATGGTGAGGACACACGCTTCTTCATCCGCTGATCAGTAGCCTAGGCCCAGGCAGCTCTCGCGAGGGGCAAGGGCCGAGGCCGTGTCGGAGGCCGTGGTAGGGGCAGAGCTCAGCCCCAGTCAGCGATTCCAGAGGTGGAGCCTCGTGTTGAGATTGGTGAGGAGGTTCCAGCCCCAGCAGCTCCAGTGGGCCCAACTCAGGTCCCAGGGGAGGTCTTATTTACCACGGATCTTCGGGAGGCTTTGGCCAGAATAGCAGGTTTTATGGACAGAGTTGCCAGAGCAGGCTTATTACCAGTTGCACCAGCCACTTCTCAGGCTAAAGGAGGGGTCCAAACTCATGTTGCACGTACTCCGGAGCCAGTAGCTCCCCAGCCTCAAGCACCAGTAGTTCAGCCAGCAGTGGCCACCCAGTCAGGCACTACAGCTCAGACCCGAGATGGAGCGACCATGACCTCTGATGCTTTATGGAGACTTGATAGAATCTTCAAGATGTTTACCACTACTTTCAGCGATGCCACATCAGAGGATCCCCAGGACTTCTTATTCAGTTGGCATGAGATTTTCAAGACTATGGGACTAGTGGAATCCAATGGGGTTGATTTTTGCACATTCAGGCTTTCAGGATCCGCCAAGACTTGGTGGATAGATTTCTGTTTGACTCGACCAGCAGGGTCCCCGACTTTAACATGGGACCAGTTCGCAAAGTTATTTCTGGAGAAGTTTATCCCTGTTACCCAGCGGGAGGCACGTCGGAGGCAGTTTGAGTGCCTCCAGCAGTGTTCTATGGCTGTTACCTAGTATGAGACGAGGTTTGTTGATCAGGCACATCATGCGGTTGTGATACTCCCCACGATTGGGAGAGGGTCCGCAGGTTTATAGATGGGCTAAATCAGCCGATTCGACTTCAGATGGCTGTGGGAGTTGGGAGTGACATATCTTTTCGGGAGGGAGCTAATGCAGCTCATAGAGTTGAGATGGCTCTTGCTCGGGGAGGTGGTTACCCTTCAGACAAGAGACCTCGTCATTCCGACAGATTTAGTGGTACTTCTTCCGGAGGCAGGGATTCTTATGATAGGGGCCAGTCTTCTAGGCCTTTTCATTTAGCCCTCTAGGCTTCGCAGAGTGGTCCAGGTGATCGTAGGGTTCGTGGGCAGTATTCAGATCAGCCTCCTATCAGTGCTCAGCCTCTTCAGAATGTTCGTGGGGGCCATTCAGGTCGTCAGGGCCAGCAGTCCCATCAGCCAAAATTTTGTTATGGTTGTGGTGACCTAGGTCATCTTGTCACCCTCGAGCAGCGGGCAATACCCAGCAGCAGGGTCCTCACCCCACGATTCAAGCCGCAGGTGATCCACAGCTCGCCCATCCAGTTGGAGGCGGGGGTAGGGATCATAGAAGTGGAGGTAGAGACCGTAGAGGTGGAGCTCGGACCGGCACAGGTAGAGGTCAGCCAGGTAGATGACTGTCCCAAAGACGTAGCTTAGAGGGGAGGTGCCGATCACCGATTTTATGCTCTACCAGCTAGGCCAGAGGTAGAGGCATCATATACTGTGATTAGAGGTACCATTCTGGTTTGTGATAGAGGTGCTTCAGTATTATTTGACCCTGGGTCTACATATTCATATGTGTCTTCCTACTTTACACCATACCTGGCCGTGCCTAGCTATGCCCTGTATATTCTAGTTTATGTGTCTATACATGTGGGTGACTCTATAGTAGTCGACCGGGTGCATCGTTCGTGTGTGGTTATATTCGGGGGTCTTGAGACCCGTGTTGATTTATTGCTATTAGACATGGTGGATTTCGATGTCATATTGGGGATGGATTGGTTGTCCCCGCATCATGCTATCTTAGATTGTCATGCCAAGACAGTGACCTTGGCCTTGCTAGAATCACCCCGACTAGAGTGGAAAGGGATCCCAGGCCACTCCGTTCGCAATGTTATTTCATATGTTAAGGCTCGATGCATGGTCAAGAAGGGGTTTCTAGCTTATTTGGCATATGTTTGTGATTCCAGCGTGGAAATTCCTTCTATTGATTCACTTCCTATTGTACGGGAGTTTCCCGAGATTTTCCCTTCAGACCTGATGGGCATGCCACCCGACAGGGATATTAATTTCTGTATTGATCTGGTATCGGGAACTCTGTCCATCTCTATTCCACCCAATCACATGGCCCCACCGGAGTTAAAGGAATTAAAAGATCAGTTGCAAGACCTTCTAGAAAAGGGCTTTATCAGGCCCAGTGTTTTTTCCTAGGGTGCACCTGTGTTATTTGTGAAGAAGAAGGATGGCTCGATGCGGATGTGTATTGATTATCGGCAATTAAACAAAGTGACGATAAAGAACAAGTATCCACTGCCGAGGATTGATGATTTGTTTGACCAGCTCCAAGGAGCGAGGGTGTTCTCGAAGATAAACTTGAGGTCGGGCTACCATCAGCTGAAGATCAGGGCGGCTGGCATTCCTAAGACATCCTTTCGCACTAGGTACGGGCACTATGAATTCTCGGTCGTGTCTTTCGAGTTGACTAATGCTCCAACAGCATTTATGGAGTTGATGAATCGGGTGTTCAGGCCTTATCTAGATCTGTTCGTGATAGTCTTTATAGATGATATCTTGGTATACTTCCGCAGCCAGGAAGAGCACGAGCAGCACCTCAGAGTGGTTCTTCAAACTCTGAAGGATAATCAGCTATATGCCAAGTTTTCAAAATGCGAGTTCTATTTGAGTTCGGTGGCATTTCTGGGTCATATCGTATCAGTATATGGTATTCAGGTGGACCCAAAGAAGATTGAGGCAGTCAAGAATTGGCCTCAACCATCTTCAGTGACCGAGATCCGAAGTTACTTGGGGTTAGAAGGATACTACCATCGATTTGTAGAGGGGTTCTCTTCTATTGCAGTCCTGATAACCAGGTTGACCCAGAAGGGTGCCCAGTTCAAGTGGTCAGATGAGTGTGAGGCGATCTTTAGAAGCTCAAGACAGCTTTGACTACAGCACTAGTGTTGATATTACCTACGGGTTCAGGTCCTTACACAGTCTACGGTGATGCATCCCGTACTGGGCTTGGAGCGGTATTGATGCAGGATGGCAAGGTTATTGCTTATGCTTCGAGACAATTGAAAATCCATGAGAAGAATTATCCGGTTCATGATCTTGAGTTGGCAGCAGTGGTCCATGCCTTAAAAATCTGGAGGCATTATCTATATGGTGTGGCGTGCGAGGTGTACACAAATCACAAAATCCTACAGTACTTATTCAAAAAAAAGAGTTTAATGTGCGACAGAGGAGATGGTTAGAGTAGCTGAAGGACTATGATGTTACTATCTTATATCACCCAGGTAAGGCCAATGTGGTGGCCGATACGTTGAGTAGAAAGTTTTCCTGCATGGGTAGTCTCGCTTATATTCCGGTTAGTCAGAGACCACTTGCTCTAGATGTCCAGGCCTTAGCCAATCGATTCATGAGACTAGACATTTATGAGCCCAGTAGGGTATTAGCCTGCACGGTCGCTCGTTCTTCTCTATTAGAGAGTATCCGTGAGAGGAAATTTGATGATCCTCATTTGTGTGACCTGAGGGATACTGTACAGCGGGGAGGTGCCACGAAGGTAACTCTAGATGATGACAGAGTATTGAGATTGCAGGGGCGAGTTTGTGTGCCCAATGTTGAGGGGATTCGAGAGTTGATCTTAGCGGAGGCCCATAGTTTGCGATATTCTATTCACCCGGGCACCGTGAAGATGTATCAGGACTTACGGCAGCACTATTGGTGGTATAGGATGAAGAAGGACATCGTTGCATATGTCGCTCGGTGTCTAAACAGTCAGCAGGTGAAATATGAGCACCAGAGGCCTAGTGGTGTATTCTAGAGAATTGAAATTCCAGAGTGGAAATGGGAGCGGAATTACAATGGACTTCATTACTGGACTCCCTTTGACTCGGAGGAGATTTGATGCTATTTGGGTCATTGTTGATAGGCTGACCAAGTCAGCACACCTCATTCCAGTATTTGTCTCTTACTCATCGGAGAAGCTAGCAGAGATTTACATCACGGAGATTGTTTGCCTTCATGGAGTGCCGGTGTCTATTATCTCAGATCGGGGTACGCAATTTACCTCGCGTTTCTAGAGAGCGGTCCAGCAGGAGTTAGGCACCCAGGTTCAGTTGAGTATAGTTTTTCATCCTCAGACGGACGGTCAGTCCGAGAGGACTATTCAGATCCGAGAGGACATGCTCCGAGCCTGTGTCATTGATTTTGGAGGCTCGTGGGACCAGTTTCTGCCATTAGCGGAGTTCGCCTACAACAACAGCTACCAGTCTAGCATTCAGATTGCCCCGTATGAGGCGTTGTATGGTAGGCGATGTCGGTCTCCGGTCGGATGGTTTGAGCCGGTAGAGGCTCGGTTGTTAGGTACACACTTAGTTCAGGAGGCCTTAGACAAGGTCAGGACTATCTAGGAGAGATTGCGTTCAGCTCAGTCCAGACGGAAGACTTATGCGGATCGTAAGGTTCGAGATGTGGATTTCATGGTTGGTGAGCGGGTATTGCTCCGGGTATTGCCTATGAAGGGCGTGATGAGGTTCGGAAAGAAGGGCAAGCTCAGTCCTAGGTATATTGGTCCATTTGAGATTATCGACCGAGTGGGAGAGGTGGCTTACAGACTAGCACTGCCACCTAGCTTATCAGCCGTATATCCAGTATTTCATGTATCTATGCTTCGGAGGTACCACCGCGATCCTACACATGTGTTAGACTTCAGTACTGTCCAATTGGACAATGATCTATCAGCCTCCTGAGGCATCGACCTGTGAGTCTGAGTCTGATAGGTGGAGTCGTTACCCACACTTGTTCCCCGACTTAGGTACTTCCTTATCTTGTTCGTTCGAGGATGAATGGTTGTCCTCATCTATTCCGCGCTTCTGAGGCCTTGAAACCTCATTATATATTGCCTCAATTTACATGCATAGTTCGGGCATGTAGCCGGAAACATTTTGTGTTAGAATATGTGAATTCTATGGAATATTTGAAGAAATTTGATATTAATATTGATATATTTGACTTCGGTCAACATTTTTGGTAAACGGACCCGGACCCGAGATCGGACGGTCCCGGAAGATCCGTAGGAAAATATGGGACTCGGGCATGCGTCCGGAGTCAAATTTTGAGTCCTAGATCCCAGGATATGAATTTTTCTGTTAAATTGTTTTTGCTGAAATTATTAAATGAAAATGGATTAAAAGACCATGGTATAGGGCTCGTATTTTGGTTCTGACGCCCAGTACAAGTCTTAAATATTATTTAAGTACTTCCTGCAAAGTTTGACGGCATTTGAACGTCGTTTGATGTTTTTTGAACCATGAGTTCCAAATTTGAAAGTTTATGAAGTTTAAAAGAAGAATCATGAATTTGAGGCTTGATTCTATGAATACGATGTTATATTGGCGATTTGATCGCGTGAGCAAGTTCGTAGCATATTTTTAAGGTTGTGTGCATGTTTGGTTTGGAGCCCGAGGGCTCGGGTGAAGATTTGATAGGCCATTAGAGCAGATTTTAAAAAATAACACAGCTGGTATTTTTCCCCAGCTGGTATCTTCGCAATTGCGAAGAAATACTCGCAATTGTGAAAGTTCCCAGAAACAGGCTAAGTTCGCAAAAGCGAACAATAATTCGCAAATGCGAAAAGGCCCTTAAATGGTCTTGGTTCACAAATGCGAGCAGTAGATCGCAAATGCGATGATGCGCAGGAAGCCATTGAGTTCGCAAATGCGAACTATATATCGCAAATGCGAGGCTGTCAGGGAAAGCATAGGTTCACAAATGCGAACCATTTTCTCGCAAATGCGAGTCCCGCAGTCAGGACCTGCTATGCTCGCAATTGCGAACAAATGTTCGCAATTCCCATATCCGTAGTTGTGCAGTCTGATACTTAAACGAATTTTAAACCCTTTTTCACCATTCTTTCAAAACCCAACACACCACACACGATTCTCCAAGAGCAATATCACTCCAAATCACTTTTAAGTCAATTTTTACTTAACTCTTTCAATTCCTAACATCATTAAACATGTTTTCCAAGAGAAATCAAAGGATTTCATGGTTGAAATTGTTGTTTTTGGGTAGAACCTAGGTTTTTCATAAATTGGGGAATCGGACCTCGATTTGAGGTCCGGTTTCGAAACAAATAATATAATTGAACTCGTGAGGGAATAGGTAACCGGATTTTGGTCCGAACCTCGAGTTTCGACCACGTGGGATCAGGGGCATTTTGGGAAATTTTGGGTAAAACCTTGAGAAAACCATTTTTATGCATCCAAACTAATTTATATAGTATTTAGTAAAGTAATTGAACTAATTGTGATTAGATTCGAGCGAGTTGAAGGTTGAAACTTGAGGTAAAGCGATAGTTGAAGGTTAATTGGACTTCAAGGCTTTGAGGTAAGTGTTTGATCTATCCTAGCTTGAGGGAATAGGATTGAATGTGCTAATTGCTATGTGATCGAGTGCGGTGTATAGGTTGTGGTGACGAGCATCTATACACTGGCGTCTAGCTTGACCGTGAGTCGTTTGTTCACATATATTGTGAGTTAATGTAGGATGTTTTTAAGTCATGTTATTGAACCCTTGCCGGGTTGTGAAGTTGATTATTGTTTCCCTTGCCGGTACTTTACTGTGATAATTATTGTTTCCCTTGCCGGGACTTTACTTTGATGATTATTGTTTCCCTTGCCGGGACGGTTCATATTATTTGTTTCATTCTTTTGCCCTTACCTGTGATTGTTATTTGGGTGAGGAAGAGTGATAATGCACGAAGGATGACGTTGTGCCATTTTTACTTATGTTCGCACGAAGGATCATTCCGTGCCTTGTTTACTGATTATGCATGAAGAATCATTCCGTGCCTTATTTTACTGATTATGCACGAAGGATCATTCCGTGCCACGTTTATGATTATGCACGAAGGAACATTCCGTTCCGTTGCTATTTAAACCATACACGAAATCATGTCGTGCCATGGATGTGAGGATGAGAGTAAAAGCACGAAGGTTGATGTCGTGCACTTTTATTTGCATTATTTGGTGAGGATGAGAGTAAAAGCACGAAGGGTGATGTCGTGCACTTTTATTTGATTATTTGGTGAGGATGAGAGTAAAAGCACAAAGGGTGTGCCGTGCAATTATTAAATTTCGTGTTTTGGTGATAGCTGTTTTTATTACACTCTGATTCTCTTTACTGATTTATTATGTGTTGCTGATTGTGTTCCCCCAGCATGATCTTCCTTTGTTAGTTGTGTTATTCGATAATTATGTTATTTTGTGGTATATACATTATATAGAACTGCACAGGTTTATGTGAGTGTCTGGTCCTAGGCTTGTCACTACTTCCGCCGGGATAGGCCAGGCACTTACCAGCACATGGGGTCGGATTGTGCTGATACTGCACTTCTGTGCATTTTTGCACAGGTCCAAATTTTGAGCAGGAGCAGCAGCAGTAGAGTACTAGTGGGATTTCTGTGCTTCCGAGACCGAGGTAGCTTGCAGGCGTCCGCAGGCCTCGGTGTCTCCTCTATTTATTTTGTTATTGATGTGGTCTCATTGTTCCGAGACAGACGGTTGTTAATTATTTTCTTTCAGACCATTATGTGCAGTTATTCCTTAGTAGTTCGTGAGTTTGTGACTCCGCATCTTGGGTAGAGGATTTATGTCAGTTGTTTTACATTATTATTATTCATCTCTTAATTCAAAAGACTTTCGCATTTAAAGATTTGTAGTATCATTTCTTGCTATTAAATATGAGAACAAAAATGATTGTGTAAACAAGATGATGGTATGTGAATTGGCTTGCCTAGCTACCACGAGTAGGCACCATCACGATCCCGATGGTGGGGGAAATCTGGGTCGTGACAGGAATCCCTGAGATTCCTTGGAACTTTGAAACACCTTGGATAAAGAGAAGGCTTTGGAAATTTGGATCCCGAAAGTGGCTCAATCGCATATTATTAGACATTAAGGCTGTATTAGGCTGCTCGGATCTAGCTATTAGTTCTTGATGTAATTTTAGTTTTCAGTTGATATATTGGGTTGTAATAACTTGTATGAAACTCAGGGAGTATAGTAAATGAGTGTGGGAGGGATCTTTACTTTCTTTCATCCAAGGGGTAGAAATCATGATTTAGGATTTCACTTATAATCAAACTAGAAATCCTGCCTATAGGATCTTTTATACCGATTCAATCACATAGAGACCATGCCTATAGGATTCAATGCTTAATTGTACCACAAAATCACCTAGAAAGTATGTCTATAGGATTTAACACTCATGTTCTATAATTACGCATATAGAGATCATATCTATAGGATCTTGCATTTATGCATATACAGTTGTCATTAGGAAAACCGTTTGTAGGTGTAACAATAAGGTTGCATATAGACATCATGTGTATAAGACTTCTATTAATGTCATGAAAAGGTATTAAAATCTGTAAACGTATAGAAAGCATGCCTATAGGAAACATCATTTTTAACAGCCTCATTCGTTTCTAAAACAGTATCAATTGCTAGAATTCGTGTCTACTTTACTAAAACTCGTAAGTTTTTACCTCTTTTTTGAAACCCGCTAAAAGTGGTGAACCTTTTCCTATAATCAATATGCACTCTCCTGAAACTCGCAAACCTTTAATCAGTCTGCATCTTTTCTGAAACTACTGGTAACTCTTTTGCATCTTTCCTGAAATCAATAGACCTTATGCCTAGTTTTTTTTAACTCATAAATAAAAGGTTAGCTAATTAATCATTGGGTCAGTCCCTGACAACTGTATCCGAGTTTCCTAATGTAGACTTTCTGCCTAAATATATGTGTTGAACCAGTCCGCTCTCTGCTTAATTTTAATCTAAGACCAAATCAGTATTTGTCAAGGCATGCTAAACTATATGATTATTTAACTTCTGGGGTTAATCTGTGCCTTGTTTGCTTGTTTGTTCTTCCCTTTTTACTTAATACTTATTTTTAATGTCGAGTTAGAATTTTATCCTTTAAACTCCACAAAAGCCCCCTTCCTTTTCTTTTCCCTTTAGGATTAGAAGTCCTAATACCACGGGACTGATAGGATTGGGATGGGTAGTAGCATGCGATAAGTAAACGATACTGTTTCGGACTTTAAAACCTCAACAAGTGGGATGGGTAGATATGGAGATGATGATTACACGATAACACTTTGCGTACAATTGGGTACCAGTGTTGTGCGAATGATCTATGTAATGTATAAACCTAGGACCCATTTTCCCTCTTTATTAGTTTAGCAATTTTTTGAATCTTAAAAGTTGTAGCACTTTCAATTTCTGTTTTCTCACATGATTATCAGGTTGTTCACACTAAGTATTTGACTTCTTCACTCTATTTGCACATTTTTTCTATCAAACTGCTCCTTTTTTATAAAAAAAGAATCAACACTTCTTTTAACATTTTGTGCTTCTTGTACTTGTTTATTTACACTTTCATTTAAAGTCACAATTGTAGCACGACCGAGAATCACACTAGTGGATCTTGAGGGGTGCCTAACACCTTCCCCTCGAGATAATTTCCAGCCCTTACCCAAACTCTGGTCTTCATCTTTAATTTTTCTAGAAGTGTCCTAATGCACTATAATCATTAGGTGGCGACTCTCCAATATCTCAAAACCATATTCCCAAAGAGGGAAAAGAGTTGTCCTCCCGCATGTCGTGTACCCAATTTTGCGAGGAAAAAGGGGGCGTCGACAAGGGTTGTGCCTATTTTCCTTATCGCGATCGCGTTCGCATAGCTTTGCAAGTTCACCCTTCGCATTCGCGTACCGGTTAACGCATTCGTGAAAGGCAATATTGAGCCACTATATTTTCCTCTTCCACGTTCACGAAGCACATTTGAGCAGCTCTTTAATTTTCTTCTTCATGAACGCGAGACTTCCTCCTCGTTCGTGATGCATTAAATTTTTGGGCAGTTATAAAAATTTCAAAACCGAGGGTATAGCCATATTTACCAAAACTCAAGCTTGGGAGCTTTGATTTGAGCGAGATTTTGAGGGATTTTTAGGGGCATCGATTGGGTAATGATTCTAAACTCCTCATTTGCTTGTCCTCAAGGACAATATATTGCATGGCGATGCTCGAGATGTGACCATTGGTAATGACGGAGTATTGAGGATGCAGGGTCGAGTTTGTGTACCCAATGTTGATGGGATTCGGGATTTAATTCTAGAGGCCCACAATTCGCAATATTCCATTCATCTGGGTGCCATGAAGATGTATCAGGATTTGAGGAAGCACTACTGGTGGAGGCAGATGAACAAGAATATAGTTGGGTTCGTAGCTTGGTGCCTTAATTGTCGATAGGTGAAGTATAAACACCACAGACCGAGTGGATTACTTCAACAGATAAAGATTCCATAGTGGAAGTCGGAGCAGATCACATGGACTTTGTATCCGAACACCCACAGACTTTGAAGAAGTTCGATGCCATTTGCGATATTGTGGGTCGGCTGACCAAGTCCGCGCGTTTCATCCCTGTGTACTACCTATTCCTCGAAGTGGTTGGCGGAGATTTATATTCGGGAGATTGTCCGTCTGCATGGTATTCTAGCTTTTATTATTTCAGATAGAGGTAATCAGATCACATCGCGGTTCTGGAGATCCATACAGCAGGAGTTGGGTACTCGGGTGGACTTGAGAATGGCATTTCACCCTCAGACGGAGAGATAGTCCGAGCGTACTATTCAGATTCTTAAGGATATGCTTTGTGCATGTGAGATTGAGTTTGGGGATTCTTGGGATCAGTTCTCACCATTAGCAGAGTTTGCCTACAACAACAGCTATCACTCCATAACTCAGATGGTATCGAACGAGGACTTATATGGTAGGCGATGTAGATCTCTGGTGGGTAGGTTTGAGCCGAGCGAGGCCAGATTACCGGGCACAAATTTGGTTCAGGATGCTTTGGAGAGAGTCAAGGTAATTCAAGATAGACTCCGTACAGCCCAGTCTATACAGAAAAGTTATGCGGATCGGAAGGCTCGTGATTTTTTTACATGGTTGGAGAGCGAGTTCTATTTTGAGTTTCGCCTATGAAAGGCATTATGAGATTTGGGAAGAAAGGGAATTTGAGTCCGAGGTTTATTGGCCCTTTTGAGATATTGAGGCGAGTTGGAGAGTTAGCATATGAGCTTGCCTTACCTCCTAGCCTGGTAGGGGTTCATCCGGTATTTCATGTTTCGATACTCTGGAGGTATTACTGTGATCCATCGCACGTGTTCGATTTCAGCTGATTAGAGTTGGAGAAGGATCTATTTTATATTGAGGAGCAAGTGGCAATATTGGACAAGCATGTCAGGAAGCTGAGGTCAAAGAACATTGCATTTATGAAGGTTTAGTGGAGGGGTCAGCCAGTCGAGGAGGCAACCTGGGAGACTGAGCAGGATATGTGCAGCCAGTACCTTCATCATTTCACTACTTCATGTATGTCTTTGTGCTCGTTCGAGGATGAACGAATGTTTAAGTATGGGAGGATGTAACAACCTGGCTGGTTATTTTTGGAATTTACGCCCCGATCCCTATTAATTGCTTTCCTCAAGTTTATTTTTGCTATTTTAATTTGTCGGGATGTTCGGTTTTGAGTTTCGGTGAGTGTTGGGACACTTAGTCCCTAAATGAGAGCTTAAGTGTTAGATAGTTATCCATAGACAGAACAGTATAAAGACGGCCTCGAAATGGAAATACAATGGTTCCGTTAGCTCCATTAGGTAATTTCAAGATTGGGAGCATGTTCGGAATGTATTTTGGAGGTCCAAAACTAATTTAGGATTGAAATGCCGAAAGTTGGAATTTTGAAGTTTTCGGTTCGATAGTGAGATTTTGATCCAAGGTTGGAATGGAATTCCGGAAGTTGAACTAGCTCCTTCATGTCATTTGGAATGTGTGCAAAATTTCAGGTCATTCGAATGTGTTTGGGTTAGGTTTTTTATCGAAAGCGTATTTTGAGGGACTTTGAAGTTCTTAGGCTTAAATCCTAGATCAATTCGACTTTCTGGCATTGTTTTAGGTGGTTTAAGGATAGGTACAAGTTTGAATGATATTATGAGATAAGTCTGTAGGTATGGTTGAGGTCCCGGGGGCCTCGAGTTTGTTTCGGGTGCTCAACGGAGAATTTAAGTTGTTAATAATTGCAGATTTTTGCTTCAGGTTTGTTGCAGACCTATCCTTCATCGCGTTCGCGTTAATTCCCCCGCGTGCGCAAAGCTTTTCCTTTTTCTTTATTCGCGCTCGCATCCAAGCCCTCGCATTTGCATAGTATTATTTGGCGCTGAGGGCTGTGTCTATTTTTTCTCATCGCGATCGCGTTCCTTCACTCGCGTTCATGTAGCTTTGCCACCTCACCCTTCGCGTTTGCATACTGGTTCACGCATTCGTAAGGGGCAATTTCTGAGCCACAATATTTTCCTTTTCCGCACTCGCGAGTATACTTTCGTGTTCATGAAGCACATTTTAGTTGCTCTTCATTTTTCTTCTTCGCGAACGCAAGACTTCCTCCGCGTTCGCGATGAATTAAATATCTGGGCAATTATAAAAATTTCAAAACCGAGGGTATAGCCATTTTTACCAAAACTCAAGCTTGGGAGCTCGGATTTGAAAGAGATTTTGAGGAATTTTCAGGGGCATCAATTGTGTAATGATACTAAACTCCTTTTGCTTGTAACCCACTAATCTAAGCATGAATTCTGCCTTTAATTTCGGATTTTGAATGAAAAATTGATAAAACTTCATAGACTGAATTATTGAGTTTTGAGTGGGTTTTTGACATCCAATTGAGAGAAATTTTATATGGTTAGACTCGCGGGAGTGCGAGGTTTCTGAAAATGTTAATTTCATCCAATTCTGAGATGTTGGCATGGGATGTTTTGGTCATTTCACCTAATTTCGTGTTTTAGCTTTGGATTAAATCGTAGAATCAGTTGCTTGAGATGTTATTTACATTATATAATTAAATTGAATAGATTTGGGCCATTTGGAGTCGGATACTCGTGGCGAGGGCATGATTTCTAGTTAATTTTGAGCCGGTTCTAGGTAAGTGGCTTGTCTAACCTTGTATGGGGGACTTTTTCCCTTAGGATTGATTTTGTGGTAGTTGAAATGCCTCGTGCGTGAGTTGGCGAGCGCGCACTTGTGCTAATTGCTGGAAATTTGATTTTTCTTTAAAATTAATCTTGAATTGTGTTTCTCATTTCCTTGCTTACACTGTTTGGATATTAAACCTGATGTCGCTTATAGTAGCATGTCTACTTGACTAAATTGCTTTATTTGTCTTAACTGTCTTAAATTGTACTACATGCATGCTAGGTTAAGATTACCTGCTTCACTTTGATATGAAATTGATTGGATTGAATTTTGTTGTTGCTGTGTATTTACTTTGAGACTACAGAACGGTATTTCGGGAGATCTCCATGCACTTTATTTTGGAACTACGAGACAGTATCCCGGGAGCTCTCTTGTATGTTTACTTTGGGACTACGGAATTGTATTTCTGGAGATCCACATGCACATTTATGAGTTGGACTATGGGACTGCACCCGGGAGATCCACTGAACATGATAATTATATTTAGGGACTACAGGACGGTATCTTGTGAGATCCCCGATTGTTATCTCGGAGCTTAGTTATGTTCTTTTACTGTGTTTTGCTTTCTTTTGTAATAGTTGTTGTTGTCCTTTACATTTAGTGTTATTTAATTACACTGTCATTTCACATTGTTAAACTTGTATCCTATTTATCTTCAGTAGGGCCCTAACCTTCCTCGTCACTACCCAACTAAGGTTAGGCTTGGCACTTACTGAATACTGTTGTGGTATACTCATGCCCTTTCTTCGCACATTTTTCATGTGCAGATCCAGGTACTGCTGCACAGGCTTACCATCCTTGAGGCAGGGAAAGCTTTTGGAGATTTCGAGGTACATATGTCGCGTCCGTTGATCGAAGAGTCTCCATCTCTATTCTATCTTGTAGTATTAGCCCTTCTATCATATGGTTGATGTAGATATTCCAGAGTTAGAACATTTTACTATATTTCTCTCAGCTTGTGTTCCGTGAGTTTTTGGGTTTTGAGATAGTATTGTAGAAGTTGAGGTATTGTGTTGTATATGTCGAGTGGCATTTTACATTTTATTTCCATTTTGTAAAATCTTGGTTTTAAGTTATAACTTCCGCAAGTTTTCGATTGTTTTTCCGCATTTGTTAGGCTTACCTAGTTGTAGGAACTAGGTACCGTCACAACAGTTCACGGAGGGCGAACTGGGGTCGTGATAGAAAGACACAGAAACTTTTGAAACCAAATTCTATTTCTTTCTTTCTTTCTTTTTTAAAAGAAAAATCGGCAGAGCGTCGACATATTTTGGACACCAGGTTTTTTCAAAGGCGGGCAATCATTTCTCTCATACCTCAATTTCATTTTTCCCAATTCCCTCCTTATTCTAACAACCGGTCAACACGAAAACCGAAGCAAAATATTGTACAAGTAGCACGTAAAATATGCATCACGATGGTCTTTGATTTTGGGGTCCACCTGTCTTAGACGGACCCAACCCTTGTATTGAGTCCACAAAGTCAAATGCACATGATTCATACAAACGTTCCTACTAGGGATCCGACACGAGCTGAGTTATTCTAGGTTTAAAACCTGGATATATTGTTCTAGACTTGTGTACCTGAGTGGACAACTCGAGTTGGGAAGGGGGGGATACGTACAGGGAACCAAAAGGCCATTCGGCTTTGTAACTTGTCCGAGCCTCTTTCTTATTTCAAGGTATGACACTAACAGGAAAAGGAGTCACGCCAGCGTGCACATCCCCGAAGACGAGAAGAGAAGGTTTTCGTAACAGTTTATATACAGATCAAATAATATCAAAGCGGTAAAAAATAATATTTAGCACATTAGGCCCAAAAAATGCAATAAAAATTAGATAATAAATAAAAGCTAATTATAACAGTTATTCCAAGCTCGAATTTTGAACCGAAGTTTTGGATTTTGATCACCAGTAGAGTCGTCAGAACTGTCACACCTCCTTTTTTATCACCCGAATAATATAAGGGCATTTTCGCAATTCAAGTAACATTATTCGAAATGGAATTATTATATATAATCAGAGTCGCACTTGGAGTATTTATTATGGTGTTCCGAGTCACCGATGTATTTTGATATCCCAAATCGAGGAACATTTTGACTTTATTTTAGAAGTCTGCGAACCAAAAATTCTGCGTAAGAAATTCTGTTAATCCGTAAGACGGTGTTAGGCATTCTCAAATTCCGTTAGCACGATCACTTGAACTATTGATAATTGGCATATTATCCAATTTACTGCATGTTTTAAACCTATTATACATTTTTAACTTTATAACCGCTTTTATTAATTATTGTTGAATATTGTGAATCATGTCATGGGAACCGTACCCATCTCTACAACATGTTTAATTTTTAAAGATTAAATTGTGGCCGAATCACATAAATTTACCCCCAAATTTTAGTAATTAGACATCGTAACTACGCCATTAAAACCGTACTCCTAACTATGACAATTATTTAATTAATGCGCCTAAAGCAAACTACGAAGGTTCAAGGCATTTCTAAACTAATTTTGTACTTATATGAGGGACATGAGTTAAAGGATTATATTTGTGTATGGCACATTCCAAATTATTTTAAGAAGAATTAGCTCTTGATCTAAATATGTTAGGGCCATGTGTTTTAGATTTCTAAACTAATTTTGTACTTATATGAGGGACATGAGTTAAAGGATTATATTTGTGTATGGCACATTCCAAATTATTTTAAGAAGAATTAGCTCTTGATCTAAATATGTGAGGGCCATGTGTTTTAGAGTTGATGCATGGCATACCTTAAATTATTTTAAGAAAAGGGTTATATATTTTAAAGGCACTAAAGGTACTCCTATGTTAAGCAAAATTAAAACTAGTTGGCATGGGAAACATACCTGTAGTTGTAATAATTTAATTGCGCGCCTAAAGCAAGCTCCGGTATTTTAACTTTTGTAATAAAATGTCTTATTCCACTCGTCATAAAGCAGTCATGTTCTAGGTAGGAAAATTTATCAATTCAACTAAGAGATCATAAAACAGTTAGGTGCTTTAGTTGGTCCGATCAAAGCCATTTTGTCACCCCTATTTTCTTGCAACGTATATTGGCAAAAAGAAGAAAAAAAATCTAACAGCAAATCAACAGATTTAAGATGGTATGTATCTCCCATGTGAAAGTCTTTTGTTTGGACTGAAGCCATAAATTGCCCAGTGAGTTCATGAAAACCAATAACAAAAAAATTGGTATGATTCATATTAAATCACAACTAAAATGACATGTGAAAAGACCAAAATAAGTAGAACATCAGACAATATTCCTTAATTACCTTCTGACTCTTTCATATAGAAAGAAGGACGAAATTTACTTTACTCATTCCATATTACCCAAAACAAATCGTTCATCTTATTATAGCTTCAGCATAGGATTACCCATTGGCATCCAACAGAACAGTTTAAAACATTAGCTCATTTAGTCACACCAGTATGTTTTAAATACCAACTGCTAACACAAGAGCACCTTCTACATACAAAAATTTGATCAATTTTCTTAGGAAAACGAAACCAAAGATAAGATTTAATCAAACATTCTGCAAATATATTGTTGCTAAACATAAAAGATACATGAACAAAAATGACCTTCATAAAATGAGGAGAAAAGTGAGGTGGGAGAAATGGAAAACAAACTCAATCTTCTTACTACTAATTAGGGAAAACTCCCTACATTTTTATATTTTCCTTTTAAAACATAAAGATACTGCAAATTAACCAACTTTCTCAGCAGTTCCAGGTTATTGCGTCAGAGGATACCGTCGCATTTTGCTCCAGTGGAGATTATCGGCATGTCGTACAAGAAGAATGTAAAGCCAATCAAATATCTATACACTTTACATGAAAACCATGGTGACATCTTGGAAAAACTTTCATTTCTCACTCATTAATTACGATTCCATAACAAAGCAAATGAATTAAACAATAACCTTAATCTTATAAAAAAAAAAAAAAGAAGGCAACTAAACATCAACTGAAATTCCACAACAAGCAATTCTAAGTTCATAAAGGGCATACCTAGTTGTATAGAGCTCAAGTTAGGGAAAGAAGATAAAAAGCCAAAACAAAGCTAAAATCAGCAGACCAGCAGATCAAAAGAGCAAATTCAACAGGACAACATTAAGAGATCCACAGTTCCAGAACCAATTAGGGAACGAACAAACCCATAAGAATGAAAAAGAACAAAAGTAGCCTCCATAAATAAACTTTTCTTAAACTCAATTGAACCCCATTTTTGAAAACAAGAGGCAAAAATGCCGGAAAAATTTTTGGGATAATTTTTTTCTGATTTTTTCTTTAAATAAAACTAGACTCAAACTCATACCATTTTTTTTCGTGTTTGAACAAAAGCTATCGAATCAAAGAAGAGAAAATCTCAAAAGAAAACTTGACAACCCTAAAAATTTACTACTAATTTTCTGAAGATCTTTCCCGATTTTTCCTTTAATTTTCCTCCTAACCTAGAAAACACAACTTACCTCATATATATATATAGCCTTCAAAACAAATCTCAAATCCTCTCCAATAATCCAAAAATCTTCAGGTTTTTGAACAATGTTTTGGGACAAATGGAGGGCGTGGATCGATATACATCTATCCACGGCTCCCATTCATCCAGAAAATCATCTTTTCGTACCAAAAATCGTGTGACTTTGATAGAATATTTGTTTTTATGACAAAACCGTTGGGAATAAAGGTGACGTGGAAGGGATGGGACCATGTGAGTGAACCAGTGAAGAAGATGAACAGTGAAAGGGAGGTTGCGCCGCTTCGGTGTTGTTTTAGATCTAGTGTCTGATTGGGGAAAAATTATAAAGTCTTTATATAGTGGGGGAACCGGGCGAGTCAAACAAACAGGTTTGGTCCGGTTTTTGGGCTGGGGCGGTGAGGTATTCAGCTGGAGAATTAATTTCGTATATGAATCTGGGCCGAATTGGGTGTATTAGAGATAGCCCAATTCCGAAAATGAACCCCTTCCTCAATTTTCTTTTATTTCTAATTTTTTTCTTTTTTTCTTTTTCTTTCTTTTTTTTTTAATGAAAATTCTAAATTATCTAAAAATATGAAATTAAACTAATTAAAAAATTATAAAAATTATAAACATTACTTAATTCTAAATTAAAATAGGAAAATCAATAAACTAAAATTAAAAGACAAAAAAGTAAAAATGAGCTATTTTTGTGATTTTCAAATTCTTTTAAAGAAAATAATTACTGGTTACTTCAAAAAAATGTAAAAATAAATTCTAAATTCAATGCATGATATTTTGGTATTTTTCATTATTTAAAATTAAAATTAAACATGCACAAAAATGCAAATAATTAAGAATATTCTATAAAAAATTCCTAAAATGACAAATAATTAACAGAAAATCTATTTTCTTGGGAATTTATAGGAGTATTTCATATAGGGTAAAAATCACATGCTCAAAACTATATAAGGAAAAAGGACCTAAACAATACTAACTAGAACTAACAAAAAATAGGAGATTGCATTAGACGGATGGTGAAGAGGGTTTGAACAAAACAGGCAACAAATACATGAGTTACAACCCTCGAATAATCCTAGATAGTACTAGATGAGTTACTACAATAGAACGAACAAGGCAAAAAGAAGAAGAAGAGTTTGAACAACAAGACAACGTCCAGATTACAACCCCGAAATAACCTAGACAACAGAAATGAAAATAAAATAAACCACCAAAACTCCCCCTGGCTAGCCAAGAAAGGAGTATCTTTTCAATTATCAAGCTCGATAACTTAGCAACTGGGTTGCACATCAGAATTACTGGGACCTTCACCAATTTCAATATCATTAACTTCTGTCAGCAAGTTTCCTAGAGGATTCTCATAATCCCTGTCACTATGCATCCTCCCACAAAGTGTGCATCATCATGTGCAGATAAATGATTCTATGCGATATTCTGGGTGACAGTGTCCTGGATCACAATTATCCCTTCTTGAAGTATTCTTTCTATTTCTCCTTTCAAATCTCGACAACTTTCAACATTGTACCCTTGGGCATTGGAATGGTATTCACACCTTTTATAAGGGTCAAAGCTTCTTGTACTTGGGTCCACATTATTCGGAGGAATAGGTGAAATCAGGTCATAATGCTTTAATTTCTCAAACAAGCTTGCGTAGGACTCTCCTCTCGGTGTAAAATTATCTTTCAACCTTTGTTAACCTTTATACCTCTGGCTTGGATGTGTGTTATGGAGCACTTGAAAATTTTGTGGAGGCTTGTGGATATTTTGCGGTGCTAGTGCTCGCCTTCTGCAGTGTCTTTGTGGCTGGACAACATACTGAGGTGGAGCAACAGAGTATTATGGGTTCTCAGGGGAATCGTCAAAAAATAAATGAGGCTGGTCATGCCTTCGAGATGGACCTCTTCTCGATCCTGATGTCATCATGATTTCTTCAACCTTCTCATTCGTGTCACTAAAATCACCAGATTCAGTTTGGATAGCAGAGCTTCTTGACTTCTACTTCTACTTGTCTTAAGGCCATTCTATACCATTTCTCCCATTTTGATTACTTCCCAAAATTATAACATCCCGACTGATCGTTTTATTTTTTAGAACCTCGTTCCCCTAAATGAAACTCTTCGCACTTGCTTTAACTAATTTACAACCTATGGGGATGGATGGTTCGGGATTTGGAAGAATTTGAGTTGAAATATTCTAATTTGATTTTTTAAAAGGCTAAGTTTGACTTTGATCAATATTTTTAGCAAATGGACCCGGAGTCCTTTTTTGACGATCTTGGAGGGTCCAAGGAAAATATGAGACCTGGGTGTATGCCCGAAATCGAATTTCAAGGTCCATAGCCCGAGTATTGAAGTTTTTTTAGAAATTATTAAACTAAAATTCTAAGGATTTAAATGAAAAGGAATAATGTTTGATCATGTTGATACCGGGCCCGTATGTTGTTCCTAGAGTCCGAAACAAGTCCGATATAATATTTTAATATTGTCTGTGAAATTTTGGTGATAAACGGGATTAATTTTTATGCGATTCGGACGTCCGGTTGTAAAGATATGAATTTGAATGTTATTTAATGATTTCCTGCATTTTGGTGTTGAAGCTGTGGTTTAAGGTGTTACTTCAGCCATTTGATCGCTCGAGAAAGTTTGTACATTGTTGTTGGACATGTGTGAGTGTTCGGAGTGGAGCCCCGAGGGCTCGGGTGGGTTTCAGGCATGGGTTGGGAGTATTTCTAGTGTTTTTGTTGCTGCTGCTGATCTCACAATTGCGAGATATTGATCACAATTGTGATCTCGCAATTGCGAGGTTTACATTGCATTTGCAATGAGGCCGGGTAGGGGCAATGGTCGCATTTATGACTTTTGCTTCGCATTTGCAAACCATCAGGGTCCGCATTTTCGACCCCTCTATTGCAATTGCGATCAAGGCGGAAGGAGGCCCAGATCGCATTTGTGATTATTTTGTCGTAATTACGGCTTTGTATTTGTGATCCTGGTGTCGCAAATGCTACATCAATGGCCTGGACACAGCTCTTAAAAATGGTACTTAGGCCATTTCTTTCATTTCACTTTTACACTTGGGTGATTTGGGAACTTTCAAAGAGAGGATTTCAACCTAGCATTGCCAGGTAAGTTATTCCTACTTAACGTGAGTTTAATAATTGAGTTTTTGGGTAGATTAACACACTAGAATTAGTGAAAACCTAGGATTTTGATAAAAGTTATATTTACCCACGAAATTTATTATGAAATGAATTAAAAATCATAGATTATTGATACTTGGGTCATAAAGAAAACTTTCTTCAAAATATTTTGGAATCCGGGCACGTGGGCCCGAGGTCGGATTTTAGGAAGCTGGTGTTTATGGTTGGGAAATTGCTTAAGTAGTTAGAATACGATCTTGTGAGCTTGTATCGACCAGTTCCTACATCGTTTATCTAGTTTTGGATTGTTTGGATACAAATGTAAGAGTTTGAGCTCGTTCTTGGTATTGGAGGTACGCTTTGGAGCAAGGTGAGTCTCCTATCCAACCTTATAAGAGGGAATTGTCTTCATAGGTGTTGTAATAAATAATTTGCCATTAAATGTGGGGGTTACGTACGCGCTAGGAGATAAGAGTCCGTGCATAGCTACTATTATGCTAAGTTCGGGTAGTTTAGGACCCAAAAGAATGTTTTATGTGATATTCTTACAAATCTATGTTTAATATGGATTGTTTAAATCATGGTGATAATGATAAATGAGACTAGTTAAGAGGAACATTATCTTTCTTGGAGTGTTAAAGAGAAGTTGGTAATTCAATGAGTAATTGCTCCCCAGTTATATATTCTTGATTACTTGTCGATGTGTTTAATTACATTTGACCACGTCGTATGGTTGATTCACGAGCGGGGTAATAGATGTATCTATGGTTCGGGTCGTTCGACCCTCAGCAGTGCACAATTCACTTTTATGTCAGATCAGGCCGTACGACCCCGACACTACTTGCGCATGCTTTACTCAGTATTTTTATATGACTTGAGCTTCATTACTTGTCATGGAATGGAAGTTGCCAGCTGTGACACCAACTAGGAGAGGACCTGTTATTTCTTGTTATACCTTGCTAATTATTTTTTTTATCCATGCTTAGTATAATTCATCTCTCATATTATTTGACTCTAGTAAGTATCAAGTCGACTTCTCGTTTCTACTTCTTCGAGATTAGACGGGATACTTATTGGGTACATATTATTTATGTAATCATACTACACTTTTGTACTTAATTGTACATGATCTGAGGCAGGTACATCTGGCTATTAATTTGATGGGCATCCCTGAGCACATTCCGAGACTTTCACGGTGAGTTGCTGCCTTCTTGTGTCGTTCAGTAGCTTGATGAAGTCTCTCTTTATTTATTTATTATGTCTATTCTATTTCAAACAGTAGGATAAAATTATTCTTTTGTATATTCTACTAATTGTCTACAACTTGTGACACCAGATCTTGGCACACACATTAGTAGACTATTTTTTGGGAATTTATATAATTATTTTGGTGCATTACTGGTTATTACTCGTCTTTAACTTTAATTTAAGAAATTGTTGCAATCATTTGGTAAAAGTAAAATGAGAACTTATTTATATTTCCATGCTGTCTTGCTCGGAAATGGTGTTGGGCGCCATCATGACCTATTATGAAAATGAGTCACGCAACATGATATCAGAGCACTAGGTTCACGTAGGTCTCACAAGTCATAGGCAAACCTAATAGAGTCTTGTGGATCGGTACGGAGACGTTTGTATTTATATTCAAGAGGCTATAGGGTGTTAGGAAAACTACTCTTCACTCATTTCCTTTCGTACAGTGGTTCGTATCTTAAATTTCCCTCTACTATTCTCTCACAAATGGTAAGGACACGCACGATTGAGATTCCAAAC